>OY731401.1:60005124-60064670 GCA_963425845.1 Sphenostylis stenocarpa
AAAAAAAAAAGACACTAGATGACTTCTAATCAAGCAGAAATTATTTTCTCTCGTTCATATAAAGATGGCAAATCGAGATAATTCACTCTATCTCTAAATACCTCGTCAAAAGATGAGCTAACGAGGTTAGCGGACTAACTTGTCAATATTTTTTTTATATAATTTTTTTATATGTATTTTTTTAAAATATATCTTTAATTTTATGAATAATTATTAAGTTTTTATTTATTAATTAGTATTTTTATTAGATAAATTAAAAATATTATTATATTTATGTATTAAAATAACTAATTTCAACTTAATTAATTAGTTTTTATAATTTAAATTATAATATTATAATATATTTATATATTTTAATAACATAACATAACAAAATATAATATTTTTATTATAATATTTATTATTTCATTTATAATATATAAAAATATATTTTTAAAACAGACCAGCAGATTAGCCCAGACTTATTTCATCCTTAGCCTATTAAGATAGCGAGAGATTATACGGGATGAGTCAAAATGGGTTGATACGTCTGAAATTATCATTCTTTTCCACCAAATTTTAGACGAACTTCCACAAACATTAAAGTGTGTTTGAATGTAGAAAAAAAAATAGAGAAAGTGAAAACTCTAGAGAGAAGACACTTGTAGAAAGATAATAATTTTGTGATAATGAAAATTAAATGGCTAATTTTTTTATTTAAAATTTATTTTAATTTAATCAATAAAACTTCAAATTTATTCTTATTATATTATTTTTATTCTTAACCTATTTAAAATGTGTCCTCACATATTTTATTGATATTATTAATTGATATTATTAAGGTTATTTTTCAACCTATGAAAGTTAAGATTTTGTAGTGGATGGTAACAATTTTTTTTTCTTTTATCTTATTAGAATTATTAATTTATTAATGTAAATAAAAAAATATTTATGAATCGATATTCGGCAGGTTTTTTTTTATTTTTTTATCAATGTCAATAAGTTAATTTTGATGAATGTGATTTTTTTTTAAAGATGAGTAATTTTTTAGTTGAAATCTATCATTTTGTCTATATTTTTTTGAGATTTTTTTTTCAATTAAGGTTATTAATGTTTTTTTTTTCAAAATTGATTATTTTTTTAAAATATTGTCTATAAATACTGTCGGTAAACATTTACTATAATTTATCTTCTCAAACTAAAAAGGCTATTGAATAAAAAATAAGTTTAAAATAAGTGTTTTTGGACCTATGCCTATGTTACGGTTAGATGATTTTACTTTCGCCTTTCTTATTATCTTCCATCAAATCAATATTGGTAATATTGTGTGATGTAATTAACAAAATAAAAGTAAAATAGAAAAATAAATTAAAAACGATAAAATTAAAGCAAAAATGATAAAAAGCAACACTACAGAGCTAAAAACAAAAAATATAATTTTATAAAGACTAAACCTGAAAAGTACAAATTCAATGTTGATTAGAATTAGAACTTGAAAGTATTTTAAGACATAAAAAATGACAAGTGTGATTCATAATATACATTAAAATTTGATGTGATTCGTATGATATGATCAAATAGTGTTGGAGGTCATTGAGATTTACTTTTTCAATTGAAGTAGCTACAAAGCTGACTTAGCGATGACACGAAACGTACTTTACAACTTTTGAGGATCTCTAGCGACCATTTCTCTGGTGGGTTAAGTTCGGGGACTTTTCATTCATGTTATCTGTGTGTTTTTGGTGAATTTTGTGGAGCCCTGTTTCACGATCACATAAATAAACTGAATAATCAACCAGAATAAACAGTCAAAAATCTAAATTATGATATTTTATACACAAGTTGTGGTTAATTAATCAGTGCCGACAACTCTGTTTATGTGCCTAATTAACTTGTACTTCACCTTAGGTTTTCTGAATCCGAGTTTGTTCATCACATATTGAACTCACGTAAATGCATTGCCTTCACGTGCTTCTTTTTCTTTGGATTCTGAGATGAAACGTATATTTTGTACCTGAAGAAAAAAACAAAAGATGAAGTTAGAATACGATTCTGCAGAAGCAGAATAATTTGTGGTATACATATATGGTAGTTGACCACACACGCAGAGAAAACTTTGAATGGATTCTCATTATTAGCAGAGAGAAGTAGGTGAAAAATGTACTGCACTGTTACTCTGTGTACATGGTGTTTTACGCGTTATACCCCGTTTCAGCCACCTACGTAATGCACGTCACTTTTATTGCATGTCACCTTTTTGGTTTACGTCGTAAATACCTGTCTCCAACTCATTTTATTTGATTTAGATTTTTTAAGTTAAAATCAAAATATTACTGTTATTTTTAATAAATATTATTTATTACTAATTCATTGATTTATGTAGGTTAAATTAGTATTAGGTTCTTGCTGTTTTTGTTCAGGTTTTAATAAAGTGTGGTTAATAATATTTACTGACGTGACTTGTAAAAATTGGATAGGAATGAACAAAGTGTTGAAAATGAAATGGATATATTAATGTGTTTTTCTTTATTTTATTATAGATAGTAAATAGATTGTGTTTTTCTTTTTATTAAACATCGTAAAATATTTTTTGTGGAGATATTTTATTCTTTCTTTTCCTTTCACCTTTTTTCTCTTCTTTTATTTTCTTTTATAAACTAAATATACCCTAACTTTTCCACAAAAGTATATAATTTTTTGTTGCACCAAACTCAGAATCTGAGATATTGTTTAACTGGAACCAGACATGAACAATAGTACGCAATAGCCGTTGATCTCTTTTTCCCCTTTATACATAAAACGGTAATTTTACCCGTTAGGTTAACGTTCATAAAGTTCATATGAGTTATTCCATTTCTGATAAAAGTATATATTTTTCTTTTTACAATAATAAAGTGCATTCTTATTTGAACCAATTGCACTTAATTTTATCTCAAGCTATTAACTACAGTAATTTATTATTTTATGTAAAAAAAAACATTAATAAGGGTAAGAACTTGACTTGAGGGGACAAAATGTTCTTGGTTGGAGAAAGATCATCGGAAAATGTAATTTAAATGATTTAATGGGGAACAAAAGGAAACACATTAACGTTAAGAATTTTGGAAGGTTATGAAATGATGATTTAAGGAATCATTTATCCACACTCCTATTTGTTATACTGCTACATTTTTTAGTTCTTATAAAATTCTGTTTTGTAATTGATTATGACACTTCTACAGAACTTAAAAATTAATTAACAATTCTAATATTTGGTTTTAAATATTAAATTTACGTCCTAATTGTGACACTAGCTAGCTGTTTTTACTTGGATTCCTTGTATCATGACAAAAATTAAACACTATATTACCAACTTAAAATTAAAATTAAAATCAAAGTTGTAAAAATATATTTCATATATTAAATATATCCAAATATATTTTTTATTCACACATTAATTGAGGTTATTTTTTAAATAGTTGTAAAAAAATATTCTTCTACCAAAGTTGGTTTTCTTTTTTTAATTGTTAAGGATTATATTATAAGTGATTTTTCATTAATGTCGGCTAAAAAATTTCCATGTCTATTCTCATTGACATTGTGCAAGAAAAATTAAAATCATGATCATTGTCCTAAATCAATAAAAAATAATCCGACAATGTCAATTGAATTTTTTATTATTATTAAAGTTGAGAGGAAAACCTTAAGTTACATTAATACCAAATAGTTTCACTAATGTTTATAAAAAACTCACGATAATGTGTACCAAAAACCAATCCAACCAAAGTTGGATGAAAAAAAATTCTAAATAAAGTCAGTGAATTAAATATAACTTTATCCATCGATCGAAAAGTAATTTTAACTGAAATCAACTCAAAATAATCTCAATGTAAAACGAAAAAAAAAAACATGTGTTTGACATCAACTACAAAACATTGTTGTTGTTGAAGAAGAAAATTCTTTCTAACAGTAGTTAAAATAACATCAACCTATGTTAGTGAGTGAATGTAACACTTAATCCGATATGATAATTATATTGATATAATAAACTCACCTTATATGATATGATAATTATATTAAAATAATGAAATCTTTTTAAGTGATACGATGATTGTGATGAATTCATTTATATGATCTGAATATATTTTTAATTATACTATAACTTATATTAAATTTGTCGTCAGTGATGAACATGTCTTTATAAAAAAATATTATAGATGATGAATAACTTAAATGATAATATTAGTATATGCTTACTTAATTTTTTTTAAAATATTTTATAATAATATAAATATATATTTCAGTTCCTTTTTCAGACGTGTAAAGATAAATGAAGTCTTTGATTGAAGTATAAGATGGATTTATGTAGGTAAGTGAAATAAGATAAAAATAAAATATATTTTTTAATTTGTAGATAAAATATATATATATATATATATATATATATATATATCAATATTAATAAAAATTTTAATTTTTGAGGAACACTGTAACAGTAGGATCACGGTCTTATGTTGTGGATTAATTAGTTATTATACCTAGGTAGCATTATATAGGTAATAATATTATAGACAAAAAAACAAATTCATAAAAAAATGGAAGATGCTTTTAATATGAAAAAAAAACATTAATAATGATTAAATGAGTCGAAATTAGTAAACAGAGTATTTTCCAGGTGAAAATAAAATATGTTGTACAGAATGTATTTTTGAATTTTTCAAAAAAACACAATATTTTTTGGAATATAAACTCGAGCCTATTATTAAAACTTAGAAAATATTATAATACATTTAATTTGAAGTATTCTAATTATATTTTATTTCGAGTTATTAGTTTCAAGAATAATTGTTTTGTTTAATAACAACTGTACTCGTATGTTTGAACATTTTATGAATATAATATCTTATTAATAAATGTAAATATTTAAAAAATAATTTGTAAACTTTGAAGTTTGAAGCATGCTTTGACTTGCATGAGTTTTTCAGACTCAACCCTAGTTTAAAAAATAATCACAACAATAGTATAATGATAAAGAGAAGTGGTCATGAACGCAAGTGCCATGAAACATGTGCAAAATATTATCGTGAGACCAGTAATGCATGACCAGGATCTAGGATGCTGGTAAGAAGCCGCTGTGTTGGGACGCGTGCACTGAACACTGATGGCTCAGCGATACGATACGCACCGTTTTCGGTGACCGACATTCGCATAAGGGTCTTCCTTCTTTGACACCATTTAGGTTAGGATCCTTTGTCCCATAACATGACATACCTTATTTTTGCTACTTCCACTCTTCATTTCAATTTCCCCTTCTTCACATTTTCCATCACTTGGCCCAAAAAGTTTGAACATCAAATATAAATAATAACACTAATGAATAATGAATAATGGAAAATGGGTCTTAAAAGACAAGCTTGTTTGTTTTCTTTCTCATCCTCTCTTTATTCTTTATGGGTGATTTCCTTTTCTCAATCTTTCTCCCCAAACTTTAAGGTATTAAAATGTTTTTTTTTTCTTGTGATTTCCCAAACTAAAGTGTGTTATCTATTATGCACATTAGGGTTTAATTGTAGTGGATATTTGAAACTAAAACCGACCGTTTTTCTTTTGTAGAAAGAAAAGTAAAAGCCCTTCACAGTTTCACATGCTGCTTTGCGATACTTAAATATTACAATTTTATATTCTTTTAAGAAGCTATGTGTAAACATTTAAAAAAAAATACAAGTTTTTTAAATATGATTTTTTAAAATATCTTCTCAAATAAAATGACATGTTTTTTAAATATGATTTTACTTTTTAAAGATTTTTCTCTCTTTAAATGAAGTGATATATGTTTATAGTATATTTTATAAATTAATTTAATTAATTAATATTTATAATTTAAATGGTAATATTATAATATTTTTATATTATAATAAAAAATATAATATTTTAAATTATAATAATTTTATTTTAATTTAATATATAAATATATTTTTAAAACTGATAAATCCCTCCACCTATTTAAATTATATAAGATAAATTAATTAATTAAAATTATCAATCTGATTTATATGAATCAGTCCATTAAAATTAGACTATTTTATCATTTATAAAAAAAGTTAAAATTAAAATTAATGATCAGTTACATGTAAAAAATAAATAACAATAACGTAATATTTTAAACTTCACATAAAAACATTAAAATGGCAATTGATATTAATTTAACGTTCAGTTTCATTATTAACATTTAAATGAATACTTCTTTAGCAGTTAAATAATAAAATTCTCTTAAAACATTAAATTAACATTATGCTTTTCAGAAACTAAATTATCATCCTAATCATTAAGTGAAAGGTAAGTTAGTGTAAAATTAGAGTAAAAAGTAAAGTAAAAGATTTCATATTATGGAGTTAAAATATAAAAAATGGGGATGAAGAACATAGATCCCAACTGGGAAGTGGAAATAGCAAAACATATGCAAAAGGCAGAATCTTAGCTGGATCCACCACTACCTAAATTTTACCATATACTTTTCAATAAGGATCCTCTAGTACAAATCTTCTCTACATCTTTCTCCAACTCATTTGTGTACCATCTGATTCATCTAATGGTTGAAATAAGAAATGTTGTATTTTTTTATGAGAAAATAGGAAGTTTCACTAGTATTAGAGAGACGTGCATCTTCTTCTTCTACTGCACGCATTCCAAATATCAGCAATTGGTAACAAAATCATAAATTTAATGATCCAAAAGTTTCTTAAGAATTTAATGGCAATGTTTTCTTACATTGTATGTAAATGGAATTTGGAACTGGAATGATAAAAAGGGATGTTGTAGAAGGTGTGACAGAAAAGAAAAGGTAAAGTTACAACTGTGATAGCATTTTGATCTTCACTGTCAGTTAATCCAACGGCTAAAAAATGAGGTGAGGCAAAGGGGTGTGGTAGAGGATTCCAATCCCTAATTTCTCCCTTTTGTCCTCTTGATTCAACCTTTTCTTTCCTACACACTCACTCTCTCCCTCTAGCAAATCCTCTTCTCCCTCCCTTCCCACCACTTTCACTCTCTCTTTCTCTCTCATTTAGCAAGAGAGAGAAACAGTCACAAAACAGAGCACATGAGAGAGGTCAAGCACCACAGCACAATGTGCAGCAGCACCACCTTCATCCTCACCCTCTTCCTCCTCATTGGACCATTCCTTTCTCTTTCCTCTTCCACACCCACCAACAGAAGAATCCTTCACCAACCCTTTCTCCCTGAAGGAGGTTCTCCACCTCCCTCAGTTCCCCCAACCCCCACTCCACAGCTCTCTCCATCACCTTCACCTCCAAACCCAAAGTACCCATTTTCCACCACACCCACCACCAATGCTTCCACACCCTTCTTCCCCACATACCCTTCTCCCCCACCTCCACCTTCTCCTTCAGCCTTTGCTTCCTTCCCTGCTAACATCTCCTCCCTCATCCTTCCCCAATCCCCCAAGTCCAAATCTTCCTCCAAAAAACTCCTCGCCGTTGCCATCGCGGCTGTCGCCTGCGCCATCGCCGTGGTCTCCCTCTCCGCCTTTGTCTACTTTCGCCGCCGACGCCAGAGCTATTCCGCTGATGAGAAAACCCTCAGATCCGACAGCAGCATCCGCCTCTTCCCTCGTGAAGCCTCCGCCTCTGCTGGCGGTGGCCGCAAACCAAGAAACACCTCTTCTACCAGCTCCGAGTTTCTCTACCTTGGCACCATTGTTAACTCCCGTGGCGGAAACGTCGATGAGCTCTCTGACCCGCGGTCCGCGGCGTTGAACCCCCGCAAAATGGACTCTCCGGAGCTTCAACCGCTTCCGCCGCTGGCGAGACAGGCTTCCAGGCTTAGAGAAGAAGCGGCGATGGTGGAGGATGATGAAGAGGAGTTCTACTCGCCGAGAGGGTCGTTGAATGGAAGAGAAGGCTCCGCCGGAACCGGATCGGGTTCCCGGCGAGTTTTCTCCGCCATTGCCGCAGAAAATTTAGTTGGTCGTAGTAGCAGTGAGTCAACCAGCTCTTCTTACTCTTCTTCCTCTTCTGCTTCTCCGGATCGCTCTCATTCCATTAGTCTCTCTCCTCCGGTAAGCATAAGCCCTAGAAGATCACAACCCAAGTCGCCTGAGAATACCATAACACACCATTCTCCACCACCTCCTCCAGCGGCGATTATAAGTACCCCGTCCTCGTCCACACTATCGTCGCCGTCACCGTCGCCGGTTCTCGGGCAACATATGCCGTCGTCGTCAATGTCGTCGACGCCGGAGCGGAGGGAGTGTCAGTCTCCATCGCTGTCGCCGCTTTCCTTGTCGCCGAAGAAAAACCAATACCCAGATGGTGAATCACCTCCACCACTTGTAGTACTTGAAAAGATGCAATCTTTTGGTTCGTCTAGGTCCAAAGACGACAGTGGGTCACCGAGATTGTCCAACGCTTCTTCCATTGGGAAGTCCTTGGCTTTTACTCTGCCGTCGCCGGATAAAAGCATGAACTTGCAGCATGGGCTGGATCAGTCTCCAACCATATCCGACGTTTCAGATCGGTATAGAAATTCTCCTTTGTCATCATTACCTTTGTCACCGACATTACTTTCATCGCCGGAGAGAGAGTTGAACCCTCAGCCTCCGCCTCAATCTCAACCTCAGCCTCAACAACCACCTCCACGGAAACACTGGGAGATTCCTGACTTGTTGACACCAATCGGCGAAACGCCGATTTTTTCAGCTCCTCAGAGGAAACAATGGGAAATTCCGGTTCTTTCAGCACCAATTGCTCCATCTTGTAGTAGTGTTATAGCCCCTCCTCCACCACCGCCACCTCCGCCGCCGCCGCCAGTTCCGCGGCAACGAAAGCAGTGGGAGATGCCACTGCCTTCTCCCGTGACGCCAGTGGGTCAACAGGTTTCGAGGCCGCCGGCGCTGACGCCACCTTCTAGGCCTTTTGTGCTGCAAACCCCAAATACGAAGGTTTCTCCAGTGGAGTTGCCACCTGGTAGTTCTCAGAATTTTGAGGAGAGTTCTGAAGAGGCATCTAAACCTAAGTTGAAGCCTTTGCATTGGGACAAAGTAAGGGCCAGCTCTGATCGTGAGATGGTGTGGGATCAGTTGAGGTCCAGCTCTTTTAAGTGAGATCTTCAACTATCACCAACAATGTTACTATTTTTTTATGTCATTGATTGCTAATGCTTTTTGCTTCTTTGATTTCTGTAATGCTTAGGGAATTGTTCTTTTACTAGCTGATGACTCGTGTGTGTGAATGTTGTCATCGATGTTCATGGATTTAAGTGCTTTGAATTGTGTTGACTGCAGGTTGAACGAGGAGATGATTGAAACTTTGTTTGTAGTGAACACGCCAAACCCAAAACCTAAGGACACTGCTCCTCGCTCAGTTCTTGCCCCGCAAAATCAAGAGGATAGAGTGCTGGATCCTAAAAAGTCCCAGAACATAGCTATCTTGTTACGAGCACTTAATGTGACTATAGAAGAAGTGTGTGAATCACTGTTAGAAGGTATGTTTCCTTTGGTTATAGGGTTTAGGACATAGCTTTTAATTTCTCTAGTTTTCTTGTAATTATTGATTGTACCTTGCACAGAAAAACTTCTGTTTGAAGTGTTGTCCATTGTGGTAATATTGACACTTGTGTAAATCCTTGTTGATATTTGCCTCTTGTTGATAATCATTTGGAATAAATTCTTTACCCACTCTGTACACATAAATTTTAGTTGCATGTGCAGTTGATGCTTGGGTATTTTATACAGTTGCTGGATAAAGTAGAAAATTTTTAAAGGAAAAAAGAACAGAGATATGTCGACACTAATTTGGCAACAACTTTTTCTTTGGTATAGTAGGAGAAGTTTGGTGTGGGTCTTCATTGAAGGGGAAGATGTGTTTGTTGCCTAGTTATAGGAATAAATATCTGTCCATATGAATAGTTGTGGTTATTATATGCTCCTTGAATGACGCTAGTGCGCTGTGGTGGTTTGTTCTGTTGTGATAGTTCTTAATTTCTTGAAAATCTATTTTGGTTAAGCTATTTATTGTCCTCCAGAACCCAGTAATCTGGTTACTTAAGCAATATACTATGCTTTTGGTAAGTCCATTGATTTGTTATGTGGTGGTAATCAATGGAACTTACCAAATGAAGGGGGTTCTATTTTTTGTTTTCTCTCTCCATGTTGTTTATTTAGTGAATACAATTAATTATTTGATGCCAAAGCCCTTGTTCATAAGAATGTGATTTCAGTGACTAAATCTGTCCACCGCTTTCCAATTTTTAAATGACGAAATCATTTTTACCTTGTTAGGTATTACTGATACACTTGGAACTGAACTACTTGAAAGCTTGTTAAAAATGGCACCAAACAAGGAGGAAGAACGCAAATTAAAGGAACATAAAGATGATTCTCCAACCAAGCTTGGTCCTGCTGAGAAGTTTTTGAAGGCAGTGCTTGATGTACCCTTTGCATTTAAAAGGGTGGAAGCAATGCTTTACATAGCCAATTTTGAGTCCGAAGTGGAGTATCTTAGGAAATCCTTTCAAACTTTGGAGGTATCATCTGTCTTTCCACTGATTTATCCATTATCTCTTCCCTACATATTGTGATGGAGGCGTAACAGAAACCGGTAATGATGGCCATACATGGTTATTGTCTTTGCATTTGCAGGTTGCCTGTGAAGAGCTGCGAAACAGTAGAATGTTCTTGAAGCTTCTAGAGGCTGTGCTCAAAACTGGCAACCGCATGAATGTGGGGACAAACCGTGGCGATGCACACGCATTCAAGCTTGATACGCTTCTCAAACTTGTTGATGTTAAAGGCGCAGATGGCAAAACCACTCTACTTCACTTTGTTGTACAAGAAATCATCAGAACTGAAGGAGCTCGTCTCTCAGGTACCAACCAAACACCAAGCGCGAATTTGAACGATGATGCCAAGTGTAGAAGGCTCGGTCTGCAAGTAGTGTCTAGTCTGAGTTCCGACCTAGCAAATGTGAAGAAGGCAGCTGCAATGGACTCTGAAATCCTCAGCAGTGAGGTCTCCAAACTCTCCAAAGGAATGGCACACATTGCAGAGGTTTTGCAGTTGAATGAAGCAGCAGGGTCAGATGAAAGCAGCCAGAAGTTCAGAGAGTCAATGAACAAGTTCATGAAAATGGCTGAGGAGGAGATTTTAAAAGTCCAAGCACAAGAAAGTGTTGCTTTATCCCTTGTGAAGGAGATCACAGAGTATTTTCATGGGAACTTGTCAAAGGAAGAAGCTCATCCATTTAGAATCTTCATGGTGGTGAGAGACTTCTTAACAGTTCTTGATAGGGTGTGCAAAGAAGTTGGCATGATAAATGAGAGAACCATGGTTAGTTCTGCACATAGATTCCCTGTCCCAGTGAACCCTATGCTTCCACAACCCCTTCCTGGACTTGTTGGAAAGAGACAATACAATTCCTCAGATGATGATAGTCCATCTCCTTAGCTGTTAATCACTCATGTCAGTGTGACATCTTTGGCTGCCTCTTCTCTTAGGAACAACCTGGAACCAGGTGATTTTGATGGGTCTGGGGGTGCATGTATGGTCTGGCCCATTTTTTTTTTCTCTTGTTAAATTGTAAAAATCCTTGTATAAGATTTGAGTTATATATATTATAGATTATATATAGAGTAGAAGATTTTCTTTGGGGAAAATAAGCTTTTGCCTTGTATGAATAGGATATGTATTCTAAGGTTGTTATGTACAAAGCTATTCAATTGGAGATGGCACCTGGTTGCAAATCCTCTTGCAGAAAATACTATAATTTGTGGAACCAAAATATAAATCATGAGCCAAATGTTAGAATTTAGACTTTAAAGGAGTAGGCTAAATTTTTTTGAAAACTATAAATTAAAGTAGCCTCATTAAATTGCAAAATAAGATTTATAAAAAAAAAGATATGATTTTTGATTAATTATAGTCAAGAAGAATAGAGTTTGTTTAAAGTATGCATTCTCCATATCATAATTCATAAATTTTAATTAAAGAATAAACTGAAAAATGTGTGTATAAGCATTTTCAATATTCTTCAAAGGGTTTATAATTGATTCATGCTAGACATCTTATCCAACATTTAATTTCAGAGATTCCCTGAGTTGAGCTGATTATAACTTGTCACATTTGCAGAGGACAATAAGTCACAGTAACAGATGTTTATTGCATAAAATTATTATGGTTAAGACAATTGAATAAGTTCAGAATATCAATACTTTTTAGGTGATACATATAGCATTTGCTTTTTTTTTATTTTTTATTTATCTATATGAAACGTTTTTTTTTTTAATTTTTAAATACAAATTTATAAGAAAGCAAGATGGTCACCAGAATTAATTAATTTTATTGATTGAACTTTCGATCACCCAAATCATTTTGAAAAATTTTCTAGGATAAAATCTTCTGAAACTGTTCCATTTGTGTAAGATTCAAACTCATCTCAACCATAAAAAAAACAGCACATATATTCTTTATGGAATTCAAAGGTAACAATAATCTTTGGAAAATTGTTAGATTTTTACGTAGATTCAGCTATATATAACACAGTTGTCAAGGTAATGGTTAAAGACTTTATTATTTAAACTAGTCACTGGATTCGAAATTTCACAAGGATAAAAGAATAGAATTTAATGAAAAAATATTACATAATAAAATTTTGGATAGATGTCCCTTGACATATGATTAAAGGTTTGATTACAAGAAATGAGTCTATGAAATAACATATATTGAAAAAGATTGATTCTTTAAACAAATTTCTGTACTGTGACATATTAGTCTCTAATTTGAGATTACCCTTGCTATCTAAAAAAAACAAGAGACTAGGTTGGACAAAATAAAGAATTATGATGATCAACTACATCATTTGTAACATGATAAATTGAAGATATGTTTTTTATTTCCCCCCACATAACTCGGGGATATGAAAGCATGTGCAGTCCAATTATATTGTTTTATGAAATAACTGTATACACAAGAATTAAAAAAAAAAAAGTTTCTTTTGTGAAATTTAACTTGCTAGTTTGTTTTATTTTATACAATGGAAACCAAGTTTTCTAAAATTGTGAGACCAACCAAGCACGTTACCAAAGGGGAAAGGGTTGTTTTTTTCCACCAGTTTTGTCACTTATGCAATTGAAGGCATGTTCCATGCACAAATGCCTGCACGTGATGCCCTAGGTTGAGAAAAAAAAAAGAGTAGTTTCGTTGACAGATTAGGGAAGTAAAAGGCAAAATAGAACAGCATCTCTTGCTCTCTTTCTCTCTCCAAGATGTGAACATGCATGTGTCTACAGAAAACATGCGAATAACACCAAAGCAACTAGTTTGATAAAATTGCAGCCAAACATCGGTCTTGATCCGTTGTCTTTCACCTGAGCTGGTTCCACTAGAAAACATGACCATGTACAAGTATCTAAGCACCACTTGTGCCTGTTTTCCCTTGGAAACATGGACAGAAAACATTCAAGTCAAACAAGTCCCATAAAATATAATGTTCCACGAAATATGTATAAGCCAATCAAGGAGAAAATGAATACTAGTTATTGAAAAAGCAGAAGTAGGTGGAAGAACTATTGACCCAACAATTTTCTTCTACAAACATAGGTATACTTCATGGTTGAGTTGAGTAGATACTACGAATGGTTTTAGCAAAATTGTATATTTAAAATCATGGAAGAGACATCTCCAGTACATAGCTTATAAAATCAAAATGTAGATTGATAAATTGGAAAGGTTTCACCCTCTCTATCATGGGTTGGGTCCAACTGGTTTCTTCAGTGATCCAAAGTATGTTTTGTATCACTTTACTGTTTATGTTTGGTCGAAATCTCTTCATTTGGTCCAGGGATATGATGCACAAAAGCTTGTCACATGCTTGGCAAAAGGGTTGTTCTCCTCTGCAGGAACAAGTTTTTAGGATTCTTTCCATTAAGAGAATCAACAAAGCTACCATTTAAAGGTGCTTGGACTCCTATTTTGAAAGCTAGATGCTGCCTCAATGGCTTATTTAGAAATTGTTGTAGGCCTTTTTGAATATGGTTTGGTATTACAGGAATCATTAATGAAGTTAACTAAACAGCAGTTGAATGCTTAAGGATGGTAAAAATAAAATTTCAACAGATGAAAAGATTTGGATGAGAGGTTGCTGTGTCCTCTATACCATTAACCACTAATTGAATGTTAAATTATTAAAAAAAAATGAAAATGTGTAATTTATATATAAACTTCATTACAATAATGGATAAAATATAGTTGAAAACTATTTTATATACTCTCTTAATTCTAATATTTAATCAGGTCCTGACCACGAAAAAAAAGGGTCTAATTAGATAAGTTATTCTTCATATCTTGCACAATTATTATTATTATTATTATTATTATTATTATTATTTTATCTTATTTATTTGAGATCCAAGCATGGTTAAGATATCTAAACAGATCCACTACTACTTGCATGGTTAAGATCCAAGCTTTCGATTCATTGTGATGGCAATGAGCATTAGTTGAGGAATAAAAGGAGTAGTTATTAAGGGACATGTATTAACTGAAGAGTAGGTAGCAAGAATTGGTCATTTCAAACAAACCAGACAGACCCTTAAAACTCGCGGGAATACTGTCCCCCCACAGAATCGTTCACAATCAATGTTTGAGTGGTCAAGCTCAAGTTCATCAACATTCTAATCTTGTACCATAACTCACATAATTTTCCGGAAAATTTGTTACTTGTCTTGGTTAATATTACAAAGTTAAACTTTTTACCATTTTTTTCATTTTTCAGTTTTATTTTTTTGGTTCCTTACATTTTTCATTCCTATGCCAAGATTGTTTGATTTTCTTGGAAAGATGGTGGCATCACCTCTTGCATAGGAAACCCAGACCTTATTTGTTTTCCTATTCTTTTTTTAAACGCATTTTGGAAGGAAGGAATTCTGCTTTAGTTTTGTACAATTTTGAAGGTGCTTCAATCTGCATAAGCGTTGCACAAGAAGGAGCTTGTGATCTCAATCTCCTTCTTCGCTTTCATTTTGTGATTCTTCACAACCATTCTTATCTGGTTTGAATCTGAACTCATTTATGAGTCACATTGGTTTACAATGTGAATGAATTAAATTCATACTTATTCATCTCCCCTCTTTCTTTTCAGGGTTTATTTTAGATCAAAGCCAGTTATGGAACAATTTAGGCAAATTGGGGAGGCACTAGGGGGATTGAAATCTGTTATGGTATTCCGGGAGAACATTCAAATCAATCAGAGGCAATGTTCTCTGTTGCTTGATGTGTTCAACATTACGTATGAGTGTATTGCAAATGAGATTATACAGAACCTGAAATTTGAAGAGAAGAATGTGAAGTGGAAGATTCTAGAACAGCCCTTGAGAGAGATACATAGGATTTTCAGAGAAGGTGAATCATACATTAGGCACTGCCTAGAAACAAAGGACTTGTGGGCAAAAGCCATTACCTTGTGCCACAACACAGATTGTGTTGAGTTTCATATACACAACTTGCTTTGGTGCATGCCAGTTGTAATTGAAGCTATTGAGTCTGCAGGAGAAGCATCAGGGTTCGATCAAGAGGAGATGCAAAGGAAGAGGATTATCAACTCTAACAAATACAGGAACGAGTACAGAGACATGAAACTTTTCCAGTGGAAATTTGGGAAGCAGTACCTCATCACTCCAGAGTTATGCCACCGTTATGATACAGTTTGGAAGGAAGATAGATGGTTCCTTTACAACAAACTTCATGAAAAGAAAGAGGAAGGTGTAACAAAATTTGAGAAGAAATTGATAGATTTGCTTTTGAAAAAATTGGAAAGATCAGAATCGCTAGCAGGGAGGCTCCTGCCAAGCTCAATATTGGTTAGTTCTAAGGACTTTCAGGTGAGGAGAAGAATGGGGAATGCGAGTCAGTACAAGGAGATTTCATGGTTAGGTGAAAGCTTTGTCATAAGACATTTTACCGGGGACATTGAAGCTTTGCAGCCTGAGATCATAGAACTTTTATCTCTCTGCCATCCACATATAATGGACTGCCTTTGTGGCTTTACTGATGAGGAGAAGAAAGAATGCTTTTTGCTAATGGAACTCATGAGCAAAACCCTTGCCACCCACATCAAAGAGATTCACGGTCCACGGAAGCGAATACCATTCTTGCTTCATGTGGCAGTTGATCTTATGCTTCAGATTGCCAGGGGAATGGAGTATTTGCATTCAAAAAAATTATATCATGGAGAACTAAACCCTTCAAGCATTCTTGTTAAGCCTAGAGGTACATCCCCAGAGGGCTACTTGCATGCCAAGGTAACTGGGTTCGGACTAACTTCTGTCAAGGATTTGAATCAGAAAGGGAACACAAATCAGAATGGAACTCTCCCATTCATCTGGTACTCTCCTGAAGTACTAGAAGAGCAAGAAAACTCAGGGGGTGCAGCAAACTCCAAGTACACACAGAAATCTGATGTTTACAGTTTTGGAATGGTTTGCTTTGAGCTTCTAACTGGCAAAGTCCCTTTTGAAGATAGTCATCTCCAAGGGGAGAAAATGAGCAGAAACATAAGGGCAGGAGAGAGACCACTTTTCCCACTCAATTCACCCAAATATGTTATTAACTTGACAAAGAGATGTTGGCATACTGACCCACATCAGCGTCCAAGCTTCTCTACCATATGTAGAGTTCTTCGTTATGTAAAAAGATTTCTTGCAATGAATCCTGGTTACGGTAGTCAGCCAGAGCCACCATTGCCAGCAGTAGATTATGGTGATGTAGAGTCGGTGCTCCTGAGGAGGTTTCCATCTTGGGGAAGTTCTGAATCATCACCTGTATCAATCATTCCATTTCAAATGTTTGCCTATCAAGTTATAGAGCGAGAAAAAATAAATGCGGTCTTTAAGGATAACTCGGAGTCAGGAAGTGATGCTTCAGCCTGTGGCGATGAACTTGTTACCTCAGGGGATGAACCGTTTCCATCCACAGCTGAAAGGAAGTCTTTGCTTGGACATGACATTATGAACAGAAGGATTACTTTGACCAGGAAATCTCTTGATTTGAAGCTCACCAAACAACAAGGTTACCTTCTGGACTTATTGCTCTTGTTGTTAGTATTCATGCAATTATAAAATACAACAATTAATGATTTTCAGAAGCTAATGAAATTTCCTGCTATTATCAAATTAAAAAAGCAAATTACTACGTCTCATTAACTGAAAATGTGATAACAGACTACTGTTTCTAACAGCATGTGGATATTGTTTCATGTCACAACTATTACGACATGTATCTGAAATGGCATATAGCAATTTTCATGTCAGAACAAGTACAAAGAAAGCCCAAAAAATCTAATTTTTCACGAACTGCCATTACTTGACTTTACACTATGTTCTCATTTTACCATTTTTTATATTACATACACAAAAGAGGAATACTACCAACGGACACTTTTCAATAGAATTTATTAAGAGGTTGAAATACAAGTGCATCACAGTAAGGGTGACTTTGATTTTTTATTTTTCAAAGCTATTTTTAATTTTGAAAATGCAACTAAACAAGGTTGCTCACATATTTGGTAGAGGGTTGCACAGAGCAAAGCGTGAAATTCAGAGACAGGTTGAATAAGATGCGAAATTCTTTTTGCTTTGGTTAATACTTTTGGAAAAAATTTCAAAGCAAAATAAATTTTGAGTGAGAAATTCTTTAGTAAAATGTCTGAAATTATTTTAGAAATCAGTTTTTAGAACCAAAAGGTAGAAGAGAATCAAACAGAGTTGAATCCTACTTCACTTTAGTATAATTGCTAATTGCTTCTCGAATTGATTTGTTTTTTAATGCAGGAACCCCGAAAGCGAGATCAGCCAGGCCTCCACAAATGTCCCCTCGTGCAAGAAGTTTGAGGATTACATCAGAGAACCACATAATATCAAATCCAAGGGCAATAAGAAGAGTATCTTCTGGTCATGTCTCAGACTCTGAGCTTTCTTAGATCACAGAACACCCTCACCAGATTTTCAAGATAAAATCTGGCTTTTTAGTCTGACTTCAGACCCCAAGCAGATAGCTTATAAATTCAAGACTCTTCTCATTAGCAAGGATGGATTCACATAATTAACTTAAGTAGCTTAAATTAATGTATTCTTGACATGTGTAGTTTGTGAATAAGGATAGGAACAGCAAGACGTTCTGTGACTGACTCCTTGTATTTCATGCCACAGCAAAAAGTCTCATCAATGCATGAAAACTTTTATTCCACCATTTCCTTATCCTTAGTAACTGGGTGGAAATAGAACCTGGAGAATCAAATCCAGCAAATGGCGCTGGAAAAATCTTTTGAATATAACAGGAAACTAAAACATGATGTGTAAAAGGTTTCAGTAGTTCTGCCTTAAATCGCATTCTTGAACACCGATCCTCAACTAGATATTCTTTTTCAGGTAGTTGATAACAAAGTTATGTGACAGAAGAGATAGATGCAACTTTTGCACAATTTTCATTGGCGGTGTAAAATTAATATTTGAACAATTACATAAACTACAGTTAGTTTTTGCAAGCAAAATAGTAAATGCACAACATAGATCATATCCTGTACTTTCTGATAAACTAAAAGTGATTTAGAAGTTGAAGTACTAGTATGTATCTCTGCGCTGCATTCAGATCTGCTTTAGTAATATATCCCTCACTTGCTTAACAGACTGCAGTCTCAGGAGCATGGATGTAAAGGAGCAAGAAGTTATGCTGTAAAACAATATTTTTGTCTTAGATTCAAGTTCAATCAAACTTCAGGTCTGTCTGGTGCCCCTGGCTTGTTGATTCGTGAATTGTTACACACCCTATAGATGAGAAGTTTCTGAGGGGAAAACTTCTGTTTTGCACTTTGGAGGATCTGCTATATACAGAAGTAATGATTCAGAGGAAACCTCTAGTCATGTGTGATACTGATATTTGAAGGAGGCTTGCATGCTCCAGTTTCTCCAGTGCTTCGTTCAAAATCCTGAATATGTACATGCTATATACATTATTGGTTCAGCTTTATTTGTTTCAGACTCAGGAAAAAGAGTTATCCTCATATCATGTTGTAGAAAACAAGCTCCGGAAAGGATTATCAAAGCATGAACAATAAGGACACATTTCTCCTCAGAAGCAATTCATTCCCCATCAATCATTGAAGCCTGAATAATTAACAAGTCTGAGAGTTCATCTCAAACAAAATACACCCTTTTAAGGCTTCATTGTTAACCAGATATGTTCTCTTTTCTGTCAGACCATCTGCAGTAGTTTCACAATTCCATTTGAGTTTCCGGCTACAAGCATGTTAGATTTCTTTCTCCAGCAAACACTAGAAACAAACTGTCCCCTATCTGGGTAGTCAGAAATGGGATCAGTTGACTCAAATTCATGAGTAGCAATTGGCACTGGCAGTGATTTGTGATAACAGTATACCTGAAAGGTAAAAATGTTTAAAATGAAATAGAATTTGTATCTTGTTAATCCCATTTTGCTAGAAAATTTATTAAGAGAAGCAAAGTCCCATAACTATCATTAGCATGGTGTTAATATGAATCAACTCACCTCTTCAATTGTTTTAATTGTAAGAATGACAACCTATATATGAACTCCAAACATCTTTCATGTGGTATAAAGTGTAAACTTGATATTCTAGAACAAATAAATTCTGCTACCTTCAAATATACATAGCCTTGGGTTGAAGTAAATCCTATGAACTAATTATTAGACATAAAATTTTAAGCTGTATTCACAAAATAAAAAATTAAGATTGCCATACCAAAGCTTGCTGTCATGTAAGATTAGTAAGACCATTTAGAGATGAACATCTAATCATAAGAATGCTGAAAGCAATAACAATGCTAAGTGAGATTACGCATCACCATTCCGTGATCAGGCTCCTTAATAAGTATAAAGTAACCCAAAAGAGAAAAAAAAAAATTTTAAAGAACTAGCTTTCTTTTCCCATATGTAGTGCAGAATGTGAAATATTTTGCAGGCTTCATGAGAACTAGCATCCAAGGGTGAACTCAGATCAATATTCCATTTCACAAATGTCAAGATTAAGATACAATCAAAATTATACCTCATTAGATTCTGAACCACATGCAATGTATCCATCTGAAACAGATAATCCCACGAAATTCTGGAGAAGAATTTGAACAATAAACAAATTACAAAAAATCAAAGAAGACAAAAAGTAAGGTAAAATGTGGAAAGAAATCAACCTTTTCATTGCTATGTCCTTTGAAGGTTAAGTCACAAGCATCAGAGGACAAATCAGAATAACTGGTTTTCTTCAGGTCCCAAAGCTTCAAAGAGTTGTCAGTGGAAGCAGTGACAACTGCGTCAGCATCTATAAATTTTACATAGCTCACAGATTTCCCGTGACCAACTAATGTGCACCAAGGGATTCTAGTGTGACGAAGATCATAACCATAAGCCTTGTGATCAGATGATCCAAAAAATAAAAGATTTGTCGATGGAGGAGAGAACTGAACACAGCATATATTGGCAGGCATACTGATAGTTTCCAGAGAATTTCTCTACAAGAAAATAAAATAGAGACAATTATTACGTAATGTGAAGCACAAGCATTCAAAATTGTCTTCCCATCACATATTCATGTTTCTATTCACATTAATCTTGATTTATTTTCCAGGAAAAGGGCAAAAGAACATGAAAAATACCATACTATATAACTTCAAATAGTGTAAATACCAAGTGAAATAGTAATGATTTGTTATTATAATGCATAAAAGAAAGCATGCCTCGTCAATATTCCAAAGTTTGACAGAGCAGTCATCACTTCCACTAGCAAACGTTTTTGGGTCTGACAGAGAAAAGTGAACAGACCAAGCTCTCTTTTGGTGCTCCATGTATTGAGATAAACACTGACCAGTGCCTGCATCCCACATCTGAATTCGTCCATGTATATTATATTAGTAATGTCAAATGTCAATGAAACCTAAAGGTAGTCAAATGTCAATGAAACCTAAAGGTAGTCAAAACAGAAAAAACAATGATAGCATAGTTGGTGGTATGAGTGAAACGCAATGACTGAAATTGGTTTTCTTTCATCAAGTATAGCATTATTGTTGCACGAATTACAAACCTGAATCTCACCACCATAGTCAGCAGATGCCAGATGATTTTGTATGTAAGTGTTCCAACACAGACTACTAAGCTTTGATTCATTTGACATCTCAACTACTGGGTACTGGATGTCAACAGAATCACTTGAAAATGCACTGAGGTCAAAAATCTTTATTTTCCTTGAAACTCCTGCTGCTGCAATGTAATCTTCATCACGGTCAATACTTAAAGCACATATTATATTGCTAGAACTAAACTGATTTCTATCACTTAATCTGCCACACTCTTCAAACTTGCTGTAACGAGCAAACTTGCATAAACCTTCACAGAAGGATGCTAGAGAAGCTACAGAACTCTGAATTCTTTCAGGCTCCCTATCAACATTCTCTACATGAGGCAGCCTGCATTCACTTTCCATCACATTTTTATCATTGCTTGAAACAGATGAAACCTCTTTCGGCAGGACTTGGGATCTTGCGGAAAAGTATGAACTCTCTAGCTGATTTATGTTACTCATTAATCTTTCTTCATCAACAAATGACCTACGTATCAATCTGCTAATGTCTGAATTGGAAGAATCTTGAGAATGTGAACCATTTCCTCTCACTTCAGGATTTTTCTTTAGTGCCAAAGGAAATACTGAATCTATCCCAATTGAATACCTTCTTTCTACCTCCTTAATATCTTCATTCAAGAAATTCAGCATTTCTTCCAACTTGGCTGCTTGTTTCTTTTTTTCTTCTCTGAGTGAAATTAGAAAATGTAGGAAAACCTCGGTTTCAGCCTCATTATCAGATACTACATCATCTTCAGAATTTGATTCCTCTGGTTCACATACAAGTTCAGATTCTGAAATCTTCCTGTTACACACAATGGGAGCATTTTAAAATTATAGAAGAAACATGATGCCCCTTCAACATTTACATCAACTATCCTTTGGCCATGTGATTACTTAAACATGTTAAGGAAAGAAAAGAAAATATGTTGGATTTCTGATCAGGATTTTTCATTTCCTAAGAGCCAAGATGTTCCAAGCTAAATCTAAGGTTGGGGAAAGCATTTTTTTCATATTGGTTTATTTTTAAAAAATAATATATAAAAAAATATGTTTCTACGAAATAGTTTTAAGCTAAGTTTCTTACATAAATATTCTAATATGTGTACGAGAAATCTAACTTTTCTGACTTAAAATTAAAAGTCTATAAAGAAAAAAAGTATTAAATCATTTACTGTAATAACAAATAATTTTTTTTCTGAGAAATAATGTATCACTATTTGACTTCACGAAAAATTATATGAATATTTCTAATAGTATATTTTATCTATCAAATATACTTTAGTAATTCTTAGAAATTATAATTTTCACGACGAAAAAAATATTTTTAGAGAATGGAATAAAAACACTTTTTTTTTTCTTTCCCTTTAGTTGCATGAAAGTGTTTTTAAGCAAATTTTAATTAAAAATAATTAACTACTTCACTAGATTAAAAGTTTAATAAATAAAAATAAAAATAGAAGGATATATTTGCAAATGAAATCTTTATATAAATTTTAGGATTTAATTCGTAGTTATTCCATTTATATAACTAATAATTTTTATATAAATTTCCCTTATTAAATAGTGCTAAAAATATATTGAATTTCAATTTTTTATTTTAAACATTTTTTTTAAAAGGACAAGTATCTTTCCTCAAGATTGTCTTTGACAAAGATATAAATATATTGTTAAAAATGTATGTTTGTAATCTTAATATCTTATCAAACATAATTATAATTAAGGTTATATATTTATATTAAAAAAAAAAAATTTAATTTCAAAAATTGTGTAAATTTACACAGCATCAAATTTTAGGTTTGTAGGAATAAATTTACATGTAACATTTGGTAATAATTTATATGAACAGTGAAAAGTAACGTAAGATAATAATACTCGCTGTATCATAAAAAAAAATCTATTTCTCTAACAGAAATTTTATTTCTTTATTTTAAAATAAAATGCAGAATAATATACTATAATTATTAATTTTACTTGTTAACATCCTCAGTTTTAAATTTTCTACTGACAAGATGAAAAAAGAAATACAAATAATAAAATAAAAATAATTTATTATATTTTTTAACTTCCAACATTTGGGATCAGTAATTTTTTAAATTAAAAATATTGTAATCTCTTATATAAAATAAAATATAATTTTAATTAACTTTAAAAAATTAAAAATAATTTCAATTATTTTAATCTTCAAATTGATTATTTAAAAATTAAAATTTTAAATGATTAAAATATTTTAAAAACATAAAATACTAAAATCAGAATCACTTTTAAACTTCAACAAAAAAACATGATTATCTAAATAGAAAACACGTATTACTAAAATAATATTTAAGAAAAAAAAGAACAAATTATAAATTTTAAGCACCCTCTCGCCGAGCAGAGTTGTTGTTCTTCGTCTGAGGCTAGTCGCGCGAGCAGCGGCTCGAGCTCCGGCGAGTTTGTGGTGTTCGTCGCTTTCTGAGAGGCAGCGGCGGCATGGCAGGGAAATAAGTTGACGGTGGGGTCAGCGGAGACGGTCTTGCGTCTACGGAGGCAGTAGAGGAGAGCAGAGACGGCGAGGAGGAGGAGGGCGCAGGTGGCGGCGGCGAAGGCAACGGCGAGGGGGTTGGCGGAGGTTGATGTAGGGAGGAAGGGTTGGCGAAGGAGCCTTCTGTTGGTGAGTGTGGAGGTGGCTGGGTGGAGGATGAGTGTGAGTGTGAAGATGGTGAACCTCCACATTGTGTTGTGTGTTGAAAAATAGAGTGAGAAATTGAAGAAGATGATTTTTGAGAGTGTGTGAAAACAATGAATCATGTAAAACAATAAATAGAGAGATAAAGTTTACCACGATGTGAGGTTTTTTAATATTTAATTGATTTTTTTTTAATTGTGTTACTTGTATAAAACAATTATTGATAACTAATTTTTATTAGAGTAAAAAAGATTTTTTTTTATAAGCAGTCCAAAGTTAAATCTAAAGTATTTTCAATTACATTAAAAAAAAATTGTTACTAGTTCTCTCACATGGTCATATAACTCATGTTATTTTGTTTCAATTATTTAAAATTTAAAAATTCATATGTTTTAACAAAAATTGTAAGAAAAAGAAACCTAAATATCACATAAACCTATTTTAAATTATTTTAGAAATAATTTATTAAACATAAAAATATAAAAATAATTTCAATAATAAATTTCTTTAAGAATCTGTTTATTCAGCATGAGGAATATAAAAAAGAAATAATTATTGAAGATGTGTATCACATTCTAAACAAGTCTTCTTAAACATATAATTAAAAAAATGAAGTCTTTCTTGTATTCAATGCAACTTGATATTAATACTTGAATTTAAAATTATTACTTAATTATATAAGTGCTATCAAAACATAAATTAATAAATAAGATATTGTTTAACTTTATGTAAGAATTTAAAATTTCTTAATTTTATATTCCTACGTTAAGAGTGGTTGGTATTTTAAGGACCTCAAAGATCGCTAAGGGTCGTGTAATGTTTCTGTCCACAATTCTTCATGTTTTTTTAATCAAACCAAATCTTAAAGGGTGAAATAGTGATGGGTCCAATTAAGATTATGCTTTTTCTTTTTTGTCAATTCCACTTCCCCCAATTACCCCTTTTTCTTTATCTCAAGTTTTTCACCTTTTAAATATTAATTTTAATTATTTTTAACAAACTCATTAATTTTTTATTGATATTTTTATCATCTAGATATTTTCTCTAACCGGAAATACTTTTAAACAATTTATTATCTCTTTTCTCATTAATGAGAAATTAAATAATATTATCTTAGGATTTAAGATTATCTCTTTTACAAAAGGATCTTTGAGAAGGAGAGAACAAATTTAGTTACACATCTATCACTCAATTTTTTCACACACTTCATCTTGTGATAAGAAAGTTGGGTAAAATAAGCAACTTTTTGCAAAATTTTGAAAGGTGCAACATTGTAGTTGAACCACCATATCAACTATGTTTAGGTTTTGCAAGAGCAAAGCATAGGTCATGTCATGTACTTTTTCTGACAAAATGAAAGTGATTCGGAAGTTATTCAGTATGTATCTCTGCTTTTGCTATATACAGATCAACAGAAACCTCTAGTCACATGATATTGAAAGAGAAGTTGCAAGCTCCAGCTTCATCAGTGCTTCAGCATCAGAATTTATCTCAACTAAAATCCAAGCTTAACCATATATTTTCTCTTTTCTGTCAGACCATCTGCAACAGTTTCACAATTCCAACTGAGTTGGCGGCAACAAGCATATTTGATTTCTTTCTCCAGCAAACACTAGACACAAACTGTCCATAATTATCACCACTATTTAGATGACCCAAAATGGGATCAATTGACTCAAATTTGTGAGTAGCAATTGGCACTGGCAGTGATTTGTAATAACAGTACACCTGAAAGGTAGAAATGAAATGAATTAGAGTCTGCATCTTGCTATCCTGCATTTGTTGGCAAATTCAATTAAGAGAAGCAAAGCTCCCACAAATGTCATTAGCCTGATGTGAATAAGAATCAACTTGCCTTATGTATTATTAATTGGAAGAATGATGATACTAACATTCTCAAATTGTACACATTAGATTCATTACATGACCCGTATATGAACTCTAAGCATCTTTCATATGGTATGAAGTATATAATTTTGGTGATCCTGAACAGAAAAAATTTTAAGCTGCATTTACCACTAAAAAATCCAATTAGGATTGCGATGACAAAGCTTGATGTTATATGAGATCAATAAGACAATTTATAAATGAATAAAAACACAACTAATCAGACATATGAATGATAAAAGCAATGACACCTCAAGTAAGATTAGCCTCTACACAACTCTATTCCATGATCAGGCTCTTAAATAAACACGAAGTAACCCAAAAGAGAAAAAAAAGAAAAAAAAAGAACAAGAACTAATTTCTTCATACATAGTGCAGATTGTGAAACATTTTGCAGGCTTGATGACAATCAGCATCCAAGGGTGGACTAAGACTATTATTCCATTCCATATTTAAAAGTCAAGGTAATGAAAAAATAAAAGCCATACCTCATTAGATTCTGAACCACATGCAATGTATCCATCCAAAACAGATAGTCCCACAAAATTCTGGAGAAGAAGATGATGACGACAATGAAAGATAAACAGATTAATACAAAAAAAAGTTAAATATGTTGAGAGACCAACCTTTTCATTACTATGACCTTTAAAGGTTAAGACACATGCATCAGATGGCAAACCAGAAGAGCTGGTTTTCTTCAGGTCCCAAAGCTTCAAAGAGTTGTCAGTGGAAGCAGAGACAACTGTCTCAGCATCTATAAATTTTACATAGCTAACAGCTTTGCCATGACCAGGTAATGTGCACCACGGAACCCTAGTGTGACGAAGATCATAACCATAAACCTTGTAATCAGCTGATCCAAAAAATAAAAGATTTGTTGAGTAAGAAGAGAACTGAACACAGCATATATTGGCATGGTTCCAGATGGTTCCCAGAGAATTTCTCTGCAAAAACAACAGCATATGAGACAATTATTATGCACTAAGAAGCAAAAGCAAGCAACTGCATATTTCTATGGCATAGTTATGTTTCTTTTCATTTTATATGGAAGGGGAAAAAGAAAATGAAAAATATTCTACAATTTAACTTCAAATAGTATAAATACCATACCAATATATCACTCCCTCCTTTCCAAATGTATAGATGTTTTAGCTTAATGCACACTCATTAAGAAAACATTTATCATTACATTTGTAGACTAAAATATCCCTATTTAATGTAGCACTTTTGTAAAATTTAATACTTTAGTAGAAATCAATGAGGGTGTAACAGGAAAAGTATTGTAAATGTCATCTTGGGTTTGTAAAACCAGTATATGTTTTGAAACAACACTAAATTGCTAAAACAAATAGCAATGATTTTCCATTAAATGCATAAAAAAAGGCATGCCTCGCTGATATTCCACAATTTGACAGAGCAGTCGTCACTTCCACTAGCAAACATTTTTGGGTCTGACTGAGAAAAATGAACAGACCATGCTCTCTTCTGGTGCTCCATGTATTGGGACAATGGCTGACCAGTGTCTGCATCCCACATCTGAATTCATCCATACAAGTTATGTTATTACTGTCAATGAAACCTAAGAAATAGCAAATCGCAAAGGCAATGGAAGTTTGGTTAGTATGAATGAAAGAATAAGACTAAAACTGATTTTCATCAATGTTAGTTCTAGTCTTTATAAATTGTAAAAATTTGTAAAGTAGTACCTATCTCGTGACATAAGGATTAGGACTATATAAAAAGATATGCAGAGTAAAACCAAAATTCACTATATTTGCATGGACTAAAAATATTAAACCATTAATTGATTATGGTTCTAATATTGCAAGGTATACACACACCTGAACCACACCATCATAGTCAGTAGATGCCAGATGATTTTTTATGTAAGTGTTCCAGCACACACAACTAAGCTTTGATTTATTTGACATCTCAACCACTGGGTACTGGATGTCAACAGAATCACTTGAAATAGCATTGAGGTCAAAAATCTTGATTTTCTTTGAAACTCCTCCCGCTGCAATATAATCCTCATCACGGTCGAAACTTAAAGCACACATTACATTGGAAGAACTAAGCAGATCTCTATTTCTTAGTCTGCCACACTCTTCAAACTTGCTGTACCGAGCGAACTTGCATAAACCTTCAAAGAAGGATCCTAGACAACCAACAGAAGTTTGAATTCTTCTAGGCTCCTTATTAGGATGCTCTACTTGAGGCATCCTCCATCTACTTTCCATCAAATTTTTATCATTGCTTGAAATAGATGAAGTCTCTTTTGGCAGGACTCTGATTCTCATAGAAAAGTAAGAATTTTCTAGCTGATTTATGTTACTCATAAATCTATATTCATCACCAAATGACCTTTGAATGGATCTACTAATGTCTGAACTAGAACAATCTTGAAAATGTAAATTGTTCTCTCTCACTTCAGAACTGTTCATTTTTGCTAAAGGAAATACCGAATCTGTCCCAAATGAATGACTTCTTTCTACCTCCTGAATATCTTCATTCAAGAAATTTAGCTCTTCTTCCAACTTGGCTGCCTGTTCTATCTTTTCTTCTTTGAGTGAAGTCAGAAAATATAGTAATTTCTCTGTTTCAGCCTCATCATCAGATATTCCAACATCATCTATAAAATTTGATTCCTCTAATTGGCGTATAAATTCAGATTCAAGAATGACCCTGTTGTACATAAAAGAAGAATTTAAAAAATTATGAAAGAAACACGACGCCCCTTCAACATATATATCAATATTCTTTTATCTGTATGATTATTTAAACAAGTAAAAGGAAAGAGAGAAAACGATGTGGTTTTCCTGAACAGCTACTTTCGTTTCCGAAGAGCCAACCAAGAAGTTCCAAGGTGCTAGTGTTCAAACACAATTCGCATTAGGTTCTAGAATGAGATTTGGAAAAAAAGAAATGGCAAAAAATGAACAGCACCTTACTATGGTAGCATGACCTTGACAAAGGAAACTAATAACAAAATGTGCTAATCGGCACTGTTTTCAAGTGAGATTTACAGATGGACTTGAACAAATTTTTTTGAATCTTAAAGCCATTTGATAAACACTTCTTTTTATTGTTTTCTCCCTTTCAGTTGTCCGGTTTGTCAAGCATTAGGAGCAATAAGAATAACAGTCATATGGCTATCAAATCAAGTTAAGAACGAGCTACTTTTTATCATCTATAAGCTGTGCATTGTACACGTAGAACATCAAGAAATTATCATAATAAGTTGCACACAGAATTTAGTGAGTTTTTTGCACTACTTGCCCTACTTCATACATTTCTCTTGAGATAGAGACAGTTATATAAAGTTCTGTAGTTAGCACCACTCATTCATTTGAATGGCCAGATAAAAGCATGGTATAAACTTTAATTTTTCCACATGGTTACCTAAATTCCTTCTCAATATCAGTACGTCACTACTATCATCATCCTTCATGAAGCCATTTAAAATGACACAGTCAGAATACATCCAAGAGTAAGAAAATTTAC
Source organism: Sphenostylis stenocarpa (assembly GCA_963425845.1). Lineage (NCBI taxonomy): Eukaryota > Viridiplantae > Streptophyta > Magnoliopsida > Fabales > Fabaceae > Sphenostylis > Sphenostylis stenocarpa. The sequence continues at coordinate 60,034,297 of OY731401.1, forward strand.
AAATTCAAATGAGACAGAAAGATATTGACAAACATAAGAAAAACAGCACATTACATCACCTGGCATTGGGACGAGAGGACTGGTCAGGATGCAGAAGCCAAAGACAAAAGCCAGCTTCCATTGGATTTTCTGCTAGAAATTTAGGTGGTAAGATTCTATGGCACAACTCCAACATTGCAGTTGAATAGGCCTCCCATGACTCAATATTGCAGAGCAACTGAAAGTATCATCCACTTAAATGTTAAAAAGATTACTATATTCAAATAGTTAATCTTTGAATTTGATTAAAAGCAACTTAAATAGTTAAAATGATCGACATATCTAACAACTCTTATCCATAATGTTTAATCTTCTATAACTCTATGTTTTAATGTGAATTCCAAAGGTTTGCACTGCATGCCAAACAGATATGTCTCGCTTATCTTGCTGGTTTTAGCAACCAAAATATCATCATTTTCATGAACAACATACTCAGAAAAAGAAAAAGAAAAAAGCACGTTGCAGCGTATGAAACTCTGATTAGTTTCATCATTGAAATCCAACAGAATAATATGGCTTGCTATCAAATCAAAATAGCATACGATTAAACTTTATGAAAAGTAACAATGTGTGAGACAAAAATATCTTTTACCTCAAAAAGAAGAACTCCAAGGCTATAAATATTAGATGACATTGTGCAGACTCCATCGTTCAGCATTTCTGGACTAAAATACCACTGCTTTTCTAACTGATTGATAGCAGACGGAAACAGGTTTTCTTTGGTACCCGTACCTTGACAACTAGTACCATTTTGGCACATACTTACTTTAGTCCTTGATTCCAAGGGTCTGATCGTGTCAGCGTCAGTTTGATTCACTGTTGTCCTGAAGCCATGAATACAGGAGCAGTGACGCTGCTGCCTAAAAGATCCTGTCTCCTCAAATAGTTTTTGCTGCTTTGTACTCGAACATAGGCAGGCACAGGTATTCTTTTCCAGAGGCCTTTTCCTAGTCACATTGCAGGTCATGACTTCATCACCTAACTCTGGTGGGCCATATGAACCAATGTATTGAATCTTACTAGAAGGCAATAAAGTGAAAAATGATGGTCGAAAGTCGAGCAAAACAAGTCCTTGAGAGTGTGCCAATTGAACCGATTTCAATATCTGCTTAAATATATGAACCTTTCCTAATTTCTTCATTTTATGACATTCAGTCTTCAGCCACTCCCTTAAGTTGATTCCATTGCTATCAGACACTACAGTTCCTTCCAATAAAGACTTATCATCAACATTTGATCTCAGCAGTATATCAGATTGAAACTTGACTGCAAAAGAAGAAGGTTTCTCATCCTCCTGATTCTTAAGTGTTCCTACAATGCTGAAGCTTTTGTCTAAATCTTCACAAATAACCCCCTTTCCCTTCTTTGTTTGCTTTACAATCAATTGAGGATAATTATATGCAGATGAAGTACTATCAATTTTACTGCTGATAAGATGTGCATTGTTTGAGATTATAGTCTTGCCCATATTGCTTATATCTGCTGAGACTTTCAGTGGGTTATGATTTACACTCTTGTCAGACAGCGGCTTCAGGCCCCAAATTTCAGAATTATTTCTCTTAAGTCCTTTGCTTAATCTGAATGGTATATGTTCTTCAACCTTGGGAACAACTTCTCTGCTCAAGCCATCATACTTAGACTCAATAGTCAATTGATTCCTTGTCTGTCTTGAATTTTGCGGGTGGCTAACTAAGTCTGTATTCTTGTTCTTATAATTCCTAATAGCAACAGGAAACACTTCAACAAAGTGTTCAGAATCTATAGTAGAACACACACTAGAACTAGGAAGTTCAGATCCAGCTAAGGAAATAACATACCTATTCAAACCATTATCCTGATTACCAATCACATTGTCATTTGGCGAACCCTCTGACCATTCCTTCTTAATAGGTGTGCACAATCTAGGTGATCTTGGCTTGTTTTGGTGTCCTCCATGCTTAAGAAAAGGATCATTAGTTTTTCTCTTTTGCTCCTCAGTCTCAGTCCCCCCATTTGCAGTAGTCATATCTTTTAGCAAAATTCATGCAAATCCAAACGCAGTTCCTTCAACTAATTTGAAGACCTGCACTACGAAAGTTTAGATCAATGAGATCACAAAAAATAGTTCAATACCATCGAACAAAAAACGTCTGCATAATTAGAATGACAAGCTATAAATATGATTAAAAGTGAAAACCTAGACAAACTTGTAAAATACTTAATCTTGGATTCCATTTATTGTCAGACTACACAAATAGGGTGCCAAATTTTCCTTCTGCTTTAAAACTTCTAAAGGGTGACATAAGCATGCATAGATGTATTGAAGCTATTCAATACGTTATAATCAGAAACATAATTGCCATGTTGGATGACAAAACATGAAGTGCACCATTTAGCTAACATGAACTATAGAGAGAGATGAGAATGATTGATTGTGTACAATAACAACATATACAAACACCAATGACAAACAAAGTAGTAGCATGAGAAAGAGAGATCAGAGACCAAAGGATAAAATGATAAAATTAACGGATAAAGAGAATGGTTTGGATGGTTACCTCACTACTAAGAAGAGTTCCTGACAGAGAAAATATCTTGCTCATAAAATGACAAACAATAAATACAATGAAAACCATTAAATGCTTCGATTCAGAGAGAAGTTTCGCTTGTTTGAGTGAGATATTTATTATAATTATTATGGACACCATTTAATAGTTTTTTCTTTTCATTGATTAGATTCGGGTATATAAGACTGTCCACGTCTGAGGTGAAAAGTACAGCCACGACATCATTGTTGCTGCCGCCAGCTAAATCGATATCTTTACTTTATATTTTTGTTAAGGTTGTCTAAGTGACTACGTCAACCATTTGAAGTTTTTGTTTTAAAAATTATTTGTTGGGTAATTAGAGGTTTAGTTCATACACTTTTCGTTAGCCTAGATCCTAGTTGCTTAGAATCTCGTTGTATTTGGTGTTGGTGTTTAACGTAGAAAATTTTTGTTTATTTATTAAGCATGCGTTATAAGTAATAAATGCTATATTTATTATTCTATTAAGTAATAAATATATCATATTTATATCCACAATAGCTAATCTGAATCCAAATTAAAAATAAATAGGGTTGTACAATATTATTCTAATATTTAATGAAAAATTGTTATCAACATAATTTTAAAATTATTATTTTAAACTAAAAAATTATTATATATAATCATCTGCAATCAAATCAAGGATATTTTTTTTATAAAGACATAATATTGAATTAATTTTCTCAATAATTAATTTTATTAATAAATTAACTAATATCAGACTACTTTTAATAAAAAAATCACTAAATTTAAATCTTAAACTTATTGAATTATTATTATTATTATTATTATTATTATTATATATTATATTTAAGTTTTTTTAGGTTAAATAATCAATTTTAAAAGAATAAAAATATCAAAACTGTTGAGATGACAACACGTAAATTAAAAGCGGTTGCATGTTGCAGTATTCATATATTTGTAATCAATGTATATATTAGATTATAAAAAAAATAATAAAAAGTTAAGAAATTTATGGAAGTTCGGTGAATCTACTTTACACGTGCCATTGATACTATTTGAATTGTGTGTCGTGGCTTCGTTTAGGGCACATACACAGAAGCAAACTCTTACTTGAGTAGAATAGAAAAATATTTATTTAAAAATTAAGTAATTATCTATAGTAAAAATAATGGTTTGATTATGGTTTTTTATGAATAATAAAAAAATATTAGAAGGAAGAAGAATAATAAAAACAGAACAAAAAATAAAGAAATTGAAAGTAAAATTATAACACACAAAAAAATATTACTTCCGTATTATTTATGATGCAACCACTTCAGAAATGTGAAAACATAAACACAAGCATGTTAAGATTGTGAATCAATCTCTCAGTCTAATTTCTTCTATATTGGAACTATGAATAGAACTTAGTTTTAAAAAAATAACAAACAAGCACAAAGCATCTCTCTTTTCAATAAGAATGGGACAACACGAGATTAATAGAATAAATATTGACTACAAATGGTAAGTAATGCTTATTAATTGATAAAATGATAGTTAATTTTCACGATAAGTACATTCTAATTTATCATTTATATGCTGGGTGAAGGGTTTAATTAATTATTTCCCAAGTGAGTACCATTGGGAAGGATGAGAAAAGGAGACAGAAATCTTGTCTTAATTCCTTGTGAACATAAAGTTTTTCTAAAATATTATTTAAGATCTTAATAAAAAATGTTATAATTTTTCTCTGATTTTTCACTTATTTCTTGATAATTCTTTTATAGATCATTAACAATAAATATTTAACATATGACTCGTATGTAGTGTTAGAGAATAGAAAAATAAAAAAGAGATACTACTTCAAAAGTACCTCGTTCTTATTATATTGCATAAACACGTATAATATATATATATATATATATGGGTATAAGAGTTTAAAAGTAAAACAAAAGCAATTAACTCCAACTATAAAAGTCGTGATTTATTAATCAACACTCTCCCTTAAGTCAAGTACTTAAGGAACATAACTCCAATTAACTTCCTTAAATCTTCAAATCTATCATTCTTCAATGATTTTGTGAGTATGTCAGCTAAATGCAGATCAATTTTGCAGTGTACAACTGCAAGTCTTCTTTTGTTCACCAAGTCTCTAAGAAAGTGAAATCTAACTTTTATATGTTTGCTTCTGCCATGACTCATTGGATTCTTGGACAAATTAATTGCAGAAATATAGTCAATCTTCAGCTCTAGTGGTTTTGTGACTTCAATCTTCATTTCTTTCAAAAGTTTTTCAAGCCACATAGTTTGGCATGCAGCAAAACTTCCTGAAATATATTCAGCTTGACAGCTTGAGAGTGTAACTACATGGTGTTTCTTGGAGTACCATGGAGCATGGTTTAGCAGAAACAGGTATCCCGATGTACTCTTTCTTTCCACTAAATCACCACTGTAATCGGCGTTTGCATACCCTATGATTTTAAGTTCTTCATTCTGACTTCCAAAGGGAAACAATATCCCAAAATCCATTGTTCCTTGTATGTACCTTAGGATCCTCTTGGCAGCTAGCATATGGCTTTTCTTTGGTTCACGCATGAACCTACTGATCAGACCCACAATAAACGAAAGTTTTGGTCTGCTGTTACAGAGGTAGGAAAAGGATCCAACCATCTGTTTGAACGTTATTTCATCTACTGTTTCGCCTGATTTATCCTTTCTAAGTTTCAGGTTGCCTTCCACTGGATTTATCACCGAGTTACATGAAACATGTTGAATTTCTTCAACAATTCTCCAATATATTTCTTCTGGTGCATGAGTAATCCTTTCGATGTGTACATGAACTCCATGTTGAGAAAATAACTCAGCTCTCCTAAGTCTGTCATGTCAAACTTAACAGTCATCACCTTCTTGAATGTTTTAATCTTTCTTGAATAAGTCCCAATTATCAACAAATCATCTACATATAGACAGAGGATAATCAAGTTCTTCTTGTTGTCTTCTCTTACATAAGCACCGTGCTCTACTGTACATTTTGTAAATCCAGATTTCATCAAGAAGGAATCTATCCTTTTGTTCTAGGCTCTTGGGGCCTGCTTCAGCCCATATAAGGCTTTTTCAAGTTTGTAAACATGCTGCTTCTTCCTTTCTACAATGAACCCAGGAGGCTACTGCACATATACCTCCTCTTCTATAGGCCCATGCAAGAACGCTGATTTCACATCCATTTGGAATAGGGTCCAGTTTCTTGCACATGTTATAGCAACCACCAAACGTATGGTTTCCAGCCTCGCTACGGGTGCAATGACATCAGAAAAATTCACTCCTTTCTTTTGCAAAGAACCTTTCGCAACCAATCTGGCTTTGTGTTTTGACACAATTCCATCGGGATTTAACTTTTTCTTGAATACCCATTTCACTCCAATACTGTGTTTGCCTGCAGGGAGTTCAAGCCAAGTCCAAGTCTTGTTCCTTTCAATTGATCTGATTTCCTCTGTCATAGCTTCTCTTCGTACAGGTTGTTTCAACGCATCAATTTCATCTATGGGTTATGCTTCTGCCATTAACGCCAAATGAATTAAATCTCCTTCCTCGGTTACTTGATCATCTCTATGCATCTCAAAATCACTGAACCTAGAGGGTATATTTCTCTCCCTCTGTGATGTGTTGTAATATCAGTTGCATGCTCTAAGCTTTCTTTCATAGGAGGATTGGAAGTGATAACTGAATGTGTTTTATTTGATAGGCTAGTGTATTTTCCAACCCAGTTCCAACTTTCTTCTTCTAGAACAATCATATCTCTGCTGAAAACAACTGTATCACGAATGAGATCATACAATTTATATGCTCCCGTAGCATGATATCTGATAAAGATCAGTGGTTCACTCTTGTCTTGCAGCTTTGTACGTTTCTGGTCTAGAATATGATTGAATGCTAGTGATCCAAAGACTCTGGAGTGGCTAACTCTCGGTTTCTTCCCTGTCCAGACTGCAATAGGTACCTTTCCATCTAACTTCTTTGTAGGACAGCGATTTAAGATGTATTTTGCAATTGATACAGCTTCACCCCATAACTTTTGAGGTAGTTCCTTCTCCTTGATCAAGCTTCTTGCCATGTTGAGTATGATTCGATTTCTTCTCTCAGTCAAACCATTGTGTTGTGGAGTATAGGGTGTTGTTACTTCATGCACAATTTCATGTTCAATGCAGTGTTGTTTAAAGGCAGTAGATGTGCACTCCCTCCTCCATCAGTCCTAAGGATTTTAAGCAGCTTGTCACTCTCCCTTTTAACTTGAGTTTTAGAGAGAGGTACAACTAAAAGAGTAACCGAAAGTAAACAAAATAAACAGAAGATATTGTTTGATATTGTGGTTAACAATATCTAACACTCCCCCTCAAGCTGGAGCATACAAATCGTATGTGTCAAACTTGTTACAAATATAATCAATTCTAGGTCCCCATAAAGACTTAATAAAAATATCTGCTAACTGATCACTTGAGTTAACAAACTCAGTCTTGATGTCTCCAGACATAATCTTTTCTCGAATAAAATGACAGTCAATCTCAATGTGTTTGGTCCTCTCATGAAAGACAGGATTAGAACTAATATGAAAAGCAACCTGATTGTCACACACAAGTGTCGTTTGAGTGACATCTCTAAATTGTAACTCTCCAAGCAATTGCTTGAGCCAAACAAGTTCAGAACTAATATGAAGAGCAACCTGATTGTCACACACAAGTGTCGTTTGAGTGACATCTCCAAATTGTAACTCTCCAAGCAATTGCTTGAGCCAAACAAGTTTAGAACTAATATGAAGAGCAACCTGATTGTCACACATAAGTGTCATTTGAGTGACATCTCCAAATTGTAACTCTTCAAGCAATTTCTTGAGCCAAACAAGTTCACAGGAAGCTGAGGTCATAGCTCTATATTTTGCTTCTGCACTGGATCTTGCCACAACATTTTGTTTCTTACTTTTCCACGAAATCAAGTAACCATGTTAAGGTTCCAACATAAAACCAATTGGCAATATGTGGAGTAATCTAACATGTATTTAAATCATACCAAATTATATGAGGTAAGCGATGTGAGACTTCCAACATGCCCTCTCCAACGAAGTCTGCTGGACCAAGTAAATGGTACTTTTTACTTAACGAAATGACAACTTTTGGCCCAAGACAATAACCGGAAATACGTTAGGCTTTGGCTCTGATACCATGTTAAATATAGAAGAAATACGGTTTGAGATAATCTCCCTTGTGTATAAACTATACATAGGTAATTTATTTATAATAAAGAGAGGTACAACTAAAAGAGTAATCGAAAGTAAACAAAATAAACTGAAGATATTGTTTGATATTGTGGTTAACAATTCTTAACAATATCTAACATTATGAAATACTGGTTTTCTGCTAGTGAAGACACTTCAAATGGACCACATACATCAAAATGCACTACTTCAAGGCAATCATTCTATTACGAATTTTTGGGTTGCTTTCCAGCCAAGCAGGTTTCACTCTTCTTTTCGGGTAGATCAATGGTAAGTATTCCTGGCACCATTTGTTTCATTCAAAGTTGTTGCAGACTTTTGAAACTGAGGTGGACATATCTTGCATGCCACAACCCGTCAACTCCATTGCTTTCAACATTAGACAAACATTACACCTCCATTGCTTGCAAGTTAACGTGAAAAGTTCTGTTCTTGGACAATTTGCTTTTCAATATCAGATTGTTTTTATCATCAAATAACTCAATCTGATTATAATGACTCATGACAGCAGTAAATCCTTTTTGTATGAGTTGGCCAAGACTCAGCAGATTGCACTTCATAGTTGGAACAAATAACATGTCAGTGATTACGGCTTTTGATCCATTCTTTCTTTCAATAATGTCATCTCCAGCTCCTTCTACTTTCAAGGTACTAGCAAATTTAACTTTTCTCTTCTTTCTTGCATCAAAATTGGTTAGCCAATCTTTAGGACAAGTCATATGATTTGAGCACCCTGAATCAAGGTACCAGGATTCTTGTTTTGAATTCCCTATTGTCGTTGTTACCATTAATGTTAATGGTTCTTCAGAATCAGATTCTTCTTGAGCTACAAGCGCTTCTTTATCACGGTTTTTCTTCTTCGATTTAGCTTTGTGAGCATAACACTCACTTGTAAAATGACCCATCTTGTGATAGTTGAAACATTTTATTTTTCTTTTATCGAACACTTTCTTCTTTCTAGACCCGTTTTTCTTTCCATTTGTGTCATAATCTTCTTCATCAAATTCATTCTTGTTTTGTTTCCATACTTTCTTTCCCTTCTTTCCATTCCATTTACCATGCTTCTTTCTTTCTTCATTCCTTAAATGATGAACCTTTAAAGCTTGTTCAGAACCTTTCATTACATCTACGAGCTTCATTTCATGTGCCTCCAATGAACTTTGAAGCTCCTCTATCTTCATCTTTGATAAATCTTTCGTTTCTTCTATTGCTACCACTATGTAATTGAACTTTGGTGGTAATGATCTCATTACTTTCTCAACAATCATTAACTTAGTAAGAGACTCACCACAACCCTTCATTTGATTTGTAGTTGTGAGTATTTTGGTGAAATACTCACTTATTCTTTCACTGTCCTCCATCTGCAGTAACTCATATTGCTTTCAAAGACTTTGAAGCTTGACTTTCTTGATTTTTTCACCACCTGTATGGATCTGTATCAGAATATCCCAAGCTTCTTTAGCCGTTTCAGCATTTTGAATCTTTTCAAAATGAGTATCATCCACACACTGATGAAGAAGGAATAACGCTTTGTTATCTTTCTTTCTTGTTGCTACCTTTTGTGCTTCTGTCGAGCCTGTTCCATCATCATACCCATTTTCAATTACATCGTTGACTTCTTGGTAACGAAATAACACCTTCATTTGGGTGCTCCACCTATCCCAGTTCTTCTCTATGAGGATGGGTAGGTTCATCGACGAGACATGATCTCCTCCTGCCATGATTTCTTGGATTTAAGAAATATGATTTTTGCAGTATCTTATATCTCTACTTCTGAAACGCAGCAAATATCACACACAATTGCTGCAAGAAGCCTCTACTTGCTTCTTTCTTTCCTTGCTTCAATCACTCCTTCCTTCCACGCACAGTGAAGATCACCCTTGTATGTATATTGCTACATACAATTTCTTGGACATGATTTTTTAAACAACCAACCCTCAACTTAGGTCTCCTCTGAACGTGATGCTCTGGATACCACTTGTTAGAGAATAGAGAAATAGAAAAGAGATATTGCTTCAAAAATGCCTCCTTCTTATTATATTGCATGAGCACGTATGAAGTATGAAATATATATACATGCATATGGGTACAAGAGTTTAAGAGTAAAACAGAAGCAACTAACTCCAACTACAAAAGTCTTGACTTATTAACTAACACATAGTAGTTTTGTGCTGCTTTGCCACATTGACAAAGGATGAAGCTCTTTAAATCACACAACCATTTATATAATAACTAAAATTTAGGTAATTTGTGATTTATAAGTTGTGTACCTTACATTCAACCATTCGAGTCATAATACACAAATTATAGTGCTTAAATTATCTAAATTTCAAACTTCACATACTAAGAATTAATCGTAAGGATTTGGTTTTTATTTAATCACTTCATTTTGTTCTTTATTGTTGAATATTAGGAACATAGTTATAAAATGAATAAGTAGTATTTAGTATTCCACGTTTTTAGGAGTTGTTAAACATGGTTATTGCATTTTCTCTTTTCAATTGTAAAAGGTTTATATAAGTTCATTTTCTTTAATAAAGTTGTAATTTTTGCAATATCGGTGAGCATTAGTTTAGCGTCTAACAAAGTTGGTATAAGAGCTTCAATGGAAGCCTAATAGAGTGCGAAAGACATGATCACTGAAGCAAGCAACTTTGTATAGGCCTTCATTCCAAAATTTGATGAGGACAATGATCATTGGAGTCTTCTCATGGAGAATCTCCTAAGATCAAAGGAGTATTGAAACGTGGTTGAGTTAGGTAATGGATTTAAAAGCTAAAAACTATCTTTTCCAAGCTATTGATAAGTTTATTCTAAAAATCATCACTTAGAAAGAGACTTCAAAGCAGTAATGGGACGGAATGAGAGTCAAATATCAAGGAAATGCTAGTGTATAACATGATCAACTTCAAAACTCTGAAGAACCTTTGAGCTTCTAGAGATGAAGGTGGGAGAAACTATCACTGACTACATTGCTCGAGTCTTGGTGGTGGTCGTGGACATGAGAAACTATGGTGAAGACATGACAGATGGTAAGATTGTTGAGAAGATATTATGCACCCTCACAGAGAACTTTGACTACATTGTATGTTCTATTGGATAAGCAAATGACACTAGCAAGCTTATAGTCGATGCATGATAGTTGTTCCGCAAGTGTACGGGGTATCGCGTAATAAAAAGTTATCATTCCCTCAGAGATTATGCCCAAGTACCGGTTCACAGTGATCCAATTATCCAGACAAATCGTGTCAAATAGAATATGTTGTAAAATGAATAGAAAACCAAAAAAACTATTGACAAGAGACTCAAACAAAAACTTTCTTAGGAATAGGTAGGTTCATATGTTATGTACCAAATTTAAAGCAACTCGTTTCCCATTCTTTAATTTCTGTTTCTAAGGTGAATTTTACTTAATTGATTAATGTATTTCTCTTAAAACTCCCACTAACGTACCTAATTACCGAAGAACCACGTTCAATTCATTAAGTAGATCATTTACGCTTTATGAAAATCCAATTACTCCTCAAATAGTTTTGTCTACTTTTGTAACCCAAATCCCTAGGTTCAATTCCATGTTTTTCTAACGATATATCGATCTCTAAATCATCCATATTGTTTAAATTCATATAACCTTATCTCTAAGCCATTAGAAGCTTTAGGTTCTCATGAAAATGAATAGAAAATAGAAATCCAATAACAGAGAAATTCAAAGTATTCAAATTTGATACATAAACATATTCCCCCTAATCCCAAGAATGAGATTTAGTGTGCCATAGAAACGATGATTACAATGCCACAATACAATAAATCAAACCCAAACATAGGAGAAAAAGAGAAATGAGATAGGGAGTTAGGGAATAGAAGAGAAGTTCTCACTATCTCCTCTATAGCCTCTTCAATTTCCTTTTGGGAAAAACTATCATTCGTCCCTCCTTTGGTTTTCTGGTCTTCCTTTGTTTTCTTTCGTTTCTTCTCTCTTTTTTGTTTTGGTCTCTTATGCTGGTTTCAATTTCTTTTTTATCTCCTTTATGCTCAGAAACCGCTCCTCTAATTAAGAGAAAATGCAGAACGTACAGAATCCACTAGTAGTGAAAAAAACACACTACCAGTGGATCGTGACATGGGCCCATTTTGCAGTGATTTCCACGGCCAGTGGGAAAAACCCACTGTCAGTGGATCATGACAGGGACCCATTTTCCAGTGAGATCCACGGCCAGTGGGAAAAACCCACTTGCCAGTGGATTTGTCTTAAGCCATAGTGTCATTTTCCAGTGATGTCCACGACCAATATGAAAAACCCACTGTCAGTGGATTTCTCTTAACTTCACCAAAGGCTCTGAAGTGTTCTTTTTTATGTATCTTTTCTTCTACAGTGCAATCCAAGAGTTGATATGGTTTTATTTTTGCGCTTTTAGTGGCTTGAACTCATTTTCATTCATTCAATGCTTCATCAAATGCCTCCCGTTTCCAAGTTTATAAACTTATAACAAAGTTATTCCTACAAAACTGAGACACCCGAATAACATGTGTGGAATGAAGGAAAACAATTAGAATTAAGGAGAATTCTAACACAAATAAACTAGAAAACTCAAACAAAGCGCCATTAAAAATGATGCAAACTAAACCCTTGTCAATGCACTTCAAAGCTCGTTGTTTTTTCATGAACAAAAGTTATTACAAAGAAGAGAATGAGATAAGCAGGCCTTGAAGATTTCATATCAGAAGAAAACAAGTGGAAGAGGACGAGGTTCTGGAGCAGTAAGAGGAAGAGGTCGGGGTAGAGCCTTCAATAAAGCAGCAATCAAATGTTTCAAGTGTCATCAATTGGGGCATTTCCAATATGAATGTTCTAAATTGATAAAGGCAGCTCGCTACACAGAACTAAAGGAACTCAATGAAGAGGAGGAGTTATTGTTAATGGCATATATAACTGCAAACAATGCAAAGCAAGAGGATGTTTGGTTCTTCAATAGTCATTGTAGCAATCGCATGACCAGCAACAAAAAATGGTTTGACAAGATAGATGAAGGTTTCTCACACTCAGTAAAGCTAGAAAATGATACAAGCATGAAAGTTTGTGGCAAGAAAGAACACAAGTAATAAGTAACATGCTCTATATTCCTGAGTTACGTTCTAATCTACTAATTGTTGGTCAATTACAAGAGAATGGTGTAGCTATTGTAATTCAAAATGGAGAATGTCAAGCTTATCATAAAGAGAAGGGTCTTATTACATCGACTCCCATGATTACAAACAGAATGTTTTGTGTTGTGACTTTTATTGTGGTGACAAATCGTTTGCAAGTAAACTCACAAGAACTTGCTTCTTTATGGCATTGAAGGTATGGGCATTTGAGTTACAAAGGGCTAAGAACATTACAATACGAGAAGATGGTCAAAGAGTTGCCTCAATTCCAGCCTCCTACAGAAGTTTGCACTGATTGCCTGTAGGAAAGCAAACCAGAGAATCGATGTCAAAGAAAAGTAGTTGGAGAGCTTCCCAACATCTTGAGTTAGTACATGGGGATTTGTGTAGTCCAATTTCACCTATTTTCAACACTAAAAAAAGGCACATTCTCATATTCATTGATTATTTCAGCCGCAAAATGTGGATTTATTTCTTAAAAGATAAATCATAAATTTTTTTCATGTTTAAGTGTTTTAAAAAGCTTGTGGAAAATGAAACTAATTTACCAATATGTTACCCACAAACTGATAGGGGAAGAGAATTCACTTCACATGAGTTCAATGAATTTTGCAAGAAGGATGGGATTAAAAGGTAACTCACTAGCATATACACCCAACAAAATGGGGTTACAGAATATCAGAACAAAATAATTACGAACATGGTAAGAAACATACTTTCAGATAAAAGCATTCTGAAGAACTTTTTCTGATAAGTAGCTAACTGGTCAAAACATGTATTTAATAGAAGTCCTACCATTGTGTTTAAGGAGTCACACTAGAGGAGAAATGAAGTGGAAATAATTGTTGATCACTTCAAAATTTTTGGTTACATTGGCTACGTCCATGTCCTGATGTTAAAAGAATCAAACTTGATGCTCAGAGTAAGAAGTATGTGTTCTATGATATAAGTGAATAATCGAAGGCTTATCGCATGTACAATCCCATCACCAAAAAGATTGTGGTCAGTAGGGACGTAATTTTTTAAGAAGAAACAAGTTGAGATTGGAAAAGAGGTGTAAATAAGATTAACCTTGATGTGTCAGTTCCAGACGAAGAACATGAACAACTTACACTAGCAAATGATGAAGCAGTGGTGGAGGAAGAAAATGGATCTGCAGAAATTTGTTAAAGAAGTCCTTGAGATGTTTGGTATGGGAAACTGTAATTTTGTGAACAATATGATTGTTCCAGGAATAAGGGCCACCAAAAAACAAAAGATGGAATAAGGGTTAATGCAACAAAATACAAGCATATAGTTGGTTGCTTGATGTATTTAACAATTACAAAACCTAATTTAATGTATGCAGTTTGTTTAGCAAGCAGATTCCTGGTTGATCCCACAGAACTTCATATGCAAATTGTGAAGAGAATCTTGCAATATGTGAAGGAAACAATGAAGTTTGGAATCCTTTACAAACGAAGGGTGATCCAGAGTTGTTAGCTTACACGAACAGTGATTATGCAGGTGACATGGAAGATTGCAAAAGTACTTTTAGTTATGTGTTTTCTTTTAGTAGTAGAGTTATGTCCTGAAGTTTTAAGAAGTAGTCACACTGTCAACTATAGAAGTGAAATATATAGTGGTAGCTTATTGTATGACTCAAGGTATATGGTTTAAGTCAAATTCTTAATAAACATAGTCAAACTGAAGGCAGAGACATCACAATCTTTTGTGACAACAATTATGCTATCAAATTTAAAAAAAAAAAAACTATCTTTCATGGTCACAACAAACATATTCAAATTGGATTTCATTTCTTACATGATCTCAACAATGATGACAAGATGAAATTGATACATTGTAATTCATTTAATCATATAATTACTAAAGCACCCAAGCTAAATGCATTCGTGACATTGAGGGAGTTACTAATTATATATAATCATACTTAGGGAGATATGTTAGGATTTGATTTTTATTTAGTTAGTTCAATTTGTTGTTTATTGTTGAATATTAGGAACATAGCTACAAATTGAATAAGTAGTATTCAGTTGTTCACGTTTTTAGGAGTTGTTAAACGTGGATACTAAATTTCCTCTTTTTACTTACAAAAGACTTGTATAAACCCATTTCGTTTAATAAAACAGTGCATTATTCTTCCGGAATAGCTGTGACCATTAGTTTTGCGTCTAACATTAATAACCTCGCTGTGGAGAAAGATAAATTAAAGTAGAAATACATGGAATTCAAATCAAATTGTGTCAATGTTGCATGTTAGAATTAAGCAGGATCAATTGAGGGGATTCTCTTATATGCCCATAAAACAACACCTTTAGATAGAAGAATTGTCCCGAACCCTTTACTCTCTCTTTTTTTCTTCTTCCACTGTGATGATACCGAGTGCAATCATAGATTTACTAATTTGAAAATATAGACACATAAGTAAGCGCTCATTAATTAATTTGTAATTCATGATGATTTTTGTTATCGGAGGATATGCAAAAAACATAAAAAGACAGGGACAAGGAAATAGATGAGGAAGAAAATTGAACTGAGCATGGAATTATCTGCAATACACAAGCGTCTCTAAATGATTTGGAACCGCTCGTATTCCTCTACTCACTTTCAGTGCAAAAATAATTGACAATTGATGTTTGCATGGAATATGAAGTGCAACAATTGAATATGAAGAGGGTATGAGTAGGATGACGGTTATGTAAGAGTAAAAAAAAATGTTGATATGTGATATCCATGATAAATCATCAAGAATCTGTAGAGTTCAACATTTACTTTAAATTTTGGGTGGACTTGAGGAAAAAAAGTAAAGAAAAAAATTATTTTGCTAAATTTTTGTAGAAAGGTGTAAATACTCCCTTGAAAATTAAGGTAACTAACTTTCAGATATTGAATGTAAATATCAACAAAAAAATATTCAAGGGTTGCGTAGTTATCTTATATGTTGTGCTACACATTGTTGTACGTAACAAAAATGAAGTAACAGAAATGAAGTGAAGTGTAACAAAAATGAAGTGCAACAAATCAACGAACCAGGATGTTCCTACACAACCTGTTCTCTCAGATCTGCATAATGTTATCAGATGCTGTGGTTGTAATCTGAAATTGTGCACTGCTTATTCATAATGCTGAAGAGAGATCAGGCGACAGCTGAATATTTAACTTCTTAGTGTCATCTGCAATCGTGCACTACAGTTGTTTATTCATAATGTGATCGAAATACCAAAAAATGACAACTGGAATTGACTACTTAAAAAGTATTGACTAGCTTCGTTTTAGAATGCTCAATAGTTTGATAAGGTGTTTATTACACTTAAATGGCAATGGTGAACAAGTTCCACTTTCTCAGCAAGCAGCTTTGCAACACAATCATTCAAAACATATAATTATAAGGGGCGGAAGGTAAATTTTAGTTAATGCAAAATCCACTAAAAAAAAGATGCTTTCTCAACTAGGGCAGAAAGCTTCGAAGTTATGTCCTTGCATTGTTTTTCCACAACACTTATTAAGGACAAATAGAAAGGAAAACAAATAGAACAAGGGAATAAATTTATGAACCCTAGCTCTAAGAGTTTCTAAACTCATCCTTTGAGAGACGAAAAGTGAAGAAAATAACTGTAAGTTACCATCTCTGTATCCCCTTGCCTACAAAAAAATACAAACAAAAAACCACACCAATTGAACAGATATATGTCATGTGGTTATCAAACTTTAGTCTGATATTCTGATCTCAACTCCTAAAATGTCCTTCACCATCTCGTATGTTACAAATGCAATTGCTATGGATGGGACCACCTGCAAAATATTATACATGTTAAGCAATAATTTTCTTGTAAATGAGAGGGAAATGAGAACAATTTTAAATACCAAAAACTTAAAAGGAACATCCAGTAATGTCACTAAAAAAATGGAATTATCTACTCAGAGAGATCTCAGCATGGTTTTTGAACACAAGTAAAGAAATTCAACAGAAACTCAAATATTCAGACTGATGCACATTGTCAATTGTAAACAATCCTACAAATTTAGCTAGGGTTCATATGTCTGCTGTTATCTTTGTAAGTTAATCTGGAACTGACCATCAACTAGTATATAATATCGATAGTTCAATATTTGGCTCAAGCTCAACCATAGGCAATGAGTGTTGCAATATTGGTTCAAGCTCAACCATAGGCAATGAGTTTTGCAATATTGGCTCAAGCGCAAGCAGGCTTACTATGCCTACAGCTCTTATCAGAGGTTTATGTCAGCAGAGTATGATTAAGGGAATCCCACATGAATAATCCATGTGATATGTCCTGCAAATCTTCTGCTTTTCTAGTGACAGAACAGTAAGATCACTCTAGATTCTAAAGTGATAGCATTAAATGCAAGCCTTCTTTTTCAGGCAAGAAATATGTCTACACTCTACAGCACAAATTTGATAGAATATTTCACGAGTATCAGATGTAGACGGACCTTTACAGAGTTGGGCACAAGACCCTTGTATAGTGCACCGAATCCCTCGTGCTGAACAGTTTTCCTGAATGCATCGATCATTCCAGTGTATTCAAGAGGGACTTTGCCTCTTCCATCACCAGTCAGAACAGAAGCAGCATGGTTCCAACCTACCATCTGCATCCTTCGACGAATAACGTCAAGAGGGTAAGCAACAGTTTGTCCTACAGTTCCAGCAGCAGCACCACAAGCCAGACGTGTTGTCACACTCAACTCAGAATTATCAGCTAGACCAAGTGGGTTGGATTTAATCAACCAATCTTTTAGAGACTCATAGACAGCAAAGTTGAGACCTACATAAGGAATCTGGAAAATAGAGTATTAATTCTGACCCAAGAAGAAGGCTTTATTCTATGCAAAATTATAATATAATCATCATCTTTATAAAGAGAAGAAATATTTTGAAAATATTACTCACAACTCCAATAACTGAAGGAAGCCAGCCCTTATATAAAGCACGGGGACCTTCCTCCCTAAGCACAGTAGACAAAGCATGAAACATTCCTCTATACTGATACGGGGATGCCTCGGTCTGCAAATACAAGGCAATGAACTTTCTGAGTTTCTACAAACCTTGAAGACTGCACACGAATGGATATATATTTTTCTCCATTTAATTTTACAACTGTTAAAGGATGTATGATTATGCACTTTCAGCTACTACTTTAGCTGACAACAAGATAAACAAGCATTTGGTAAATGTAAAAGTAAAAATGCAAATGTGAAAGTACCTGCACAGTAATCCTGCCTCGAACCATGTCCATTGGATAAGTTGCAGACATAGCAATTATTCCAGCACAAGCTCCAGCTCCAAGACGTAAAAGAGGAGTCAGTTGAGCATCCTCTGCAGAAGGCACAAGAGAATATAATTAAACAACCAGAAGGGTTTTAATACTAATAGTTTTTTTCAATTCAAAACAAGATCAAGAACTTGTTTCAGCCTGTGTTGCCATAAGTAGCTGAGTTATTGATGGGGAAATTTTTTTAATGAAAAGCTAAGACCATAATTTTTTTAAAAATCAAATCTGTTAAAAGGGATTCATAATTCTAATCACATTTTGCCTCAAAGGCAAAGAATTCTCATCAACACAATAATTTATGCAGAAGAGAAAGTCTGAACTCTAAAAGTAATTACCCATGTTACTGGTTAATGTAAGGGCAGAATCTCATAATATATGGATATAAGTATAAGAAAAGAATAATAAACCAAAAATGAAGATTTTTCCAGAAAACTGAGGTTCCTAGTCCAATCATCAATATTCAATCAAATATATACTTGCCCTTGATCTACTTAAGAAAAAACATTATCCCAACTCAACATAATTTATTTCAAGAAAAAATGGTAAACATGAACATACCATTTCCAGTTTGCTGCTGATACATGTACAGTATACCTCTGTCATAATAGGAAGGAATGGTCAGAGAAAAACAGGAAACAAAGATTAAAAGGGTTGCGCTGAAATAACATAAAAACTTTAGCCACTGGAGTGACCCTCATTAGATAAAGCCATTCAGGGAAAAGAGCATTTTAAAAGAGAACTGCAGAAGCCATTTTCTTTTAAGATGATTGGTATTTGGTAATAATAGTACCCTGGAATGAAAACTAACAAAAACAAACAATAAAGCAACCCACGGATTGTTTACAGACGGAAAAAACTTACTTAGAAGCTTGCTCATAACTGAAGAACTTCACAGCAGAATTAGGGACAATTCGAGCACAATTAGTACCATTGCCTTTGAAAAGTCCACGGAAACCTTCAGTTCTCCATATATATTTTAGGCCCTGAATAGTTCCATTGTATTTAATGTTATGAGGATTTTGGACCTGCATATGGCAAAGTCAGAGACATGAAATACCAAGAAACAAGGATATATCCAAACAAGCAAGCTAGGATACAGTATACTTTTGATCCCAGTATAAGCAAGCGCGAATAAATGGTCGAACATAATGACTTGTACACTATGTTCGCCTATCTAATGTTACATTATCCTAGGGAATAGTCTCCAATACCACTATGCCCCTCCCTGGATAAACATTTCCATACTAATAAGAGAAGAAAAAAAGGTAAAACGAATTTAACTTCTCCCATTTTTAAACCAACTCATGAACTTCAACTTTTATAGAAGGCTCTCTTACCAGTACTTCACTTTGTATTTCCTTCTTCTAATGAATGCTAATAAAGAAGATTATCAAGACAAAGTCCAAGTATATCAAGACTCTGTGTGTCTCTGTGTGTGTGTGAGTGAGAGAGAGAAAGGATCATCTTATTATAAAGGAAACTTACTCTTCGTCATCACCACTGTTCATTTTCTTGTAATGATTAAGATGACTTACTATTTTTTAAATTATTAGATAAGAAAATGAATGACGGAGATAACGAATAAGTCTCTAACTTTTATTCTTAAAAAAAGTGGATCCTCTCTCTCTCTCTCTCTCTCTCTCTATATATATATATATATATATATATATATATATATATATATATATAAAAACAGAGAGAGATGATATACAGAACCTCTGTACTGCATATTCTCTTGAATGATAAAGCATTCACATTCTCTAAATTCTTTCTAAAACATTCTGTTATACCTTTCCCTAAATCTCCCTGCCCATATAAATTCAACAGAAATAATAGCCAAATTCACGTAGATCTAAAATTAAATAAACTAACCTGTAGCAATATTTTCAACCGTTCCAGCGGTGCAACTGCAGTACGTGACCTGCACAGACACAAAAAATTTGGTTCGTTTAAAACTTAACATAACATCAAACCAGTTCTCCAAATGATTGTCAATAAATATTTGGCAGAAAAATTGTACTACGGGGCGGTGTAATTGTAACTATATCTCAGCTCACTGAAATGAAAATGAAATTCAAAATTAGCACATATTCATTATTTGGCACGAAGGTCTGCCTATCAAGGGAACGAAGATTTTGCAGTGACTTCCACGATAAATGACACACACAATCACAATAAACTGAACCTTATTTCAAATCCCCAACACTGTGAGTGACTTTCACAAATCACACGTGATCCAATCCAAGAAAACATGACCAAAACCACACCCATTGACTTCCAAAATCAATTGCATCTTTTATATTCAACAGATCGTACACTCAATCCACTTCATCAAACACAAGAGCCAGATTAATATATCCAAACGAAATTAACCCCCAAACGAGAGATAATAAAAGGCCGTTTCACCGTTGATCCAAACCACAAACACATCAAATCAATCAGTTATACATATATTCTCTCGCAACATATCATTCATAATTAAAATTTAAATTATAAAATAAATTAGAAAATGAGAAACGGAACTGACACTCCTCCGGCGACGCCACCGGCGACGAGTGACTTGCAGATGCTGCCGAGCGCGTAGCTGGGAGCCTTGACAACGCCTTCTCGGGCGAGCTTGGCCTCCTCGGCGAGGCTGACGAAGGTGGTGACGGCGGATTCCCCGGACTTCACATTCTCCGAAGCCATATATAAAAAACTATGAACTCTATACCCTAACCTAACCAGAACAAAATCGAGGTTTCGGAATGGTCGAAGAGTGAGAGATCTCGGCAAGGAAACGGCGAATTGGTCCGGTGATTATTGCGGCGAAGCGATCGTTACACGCTCGCTCGCAGAGAGTGAGCTGTGGTGGCTGCGGGAGCTTCGAGAGAAGAGTGAGCTCACACCAACAACTACAACAACACAAGGAGAAAAGGTCACGCCGTTAGGACGAAGTTATAAGTACGTGATTTATATCACACCTTTTTTCACATAACTTTTCATAAGACTTATTCAATATTGCAAAGTTGTAAGGTATTTTTAAAAGGAAAATTATTTTTTTCTGAATAAAAGTATTATAATAAAATTTGACAAAAGGTGTTTTAATTACAACTCATAATGAATAATAAATTTATTATTTTATACAATAATTATTTATAAGTTATTATGATAATTTATGGTTAATGATGATGCAAAATTGTTTAAAATTCAAAGCTGTTTTAAATTTTAGTAAATAAACATTAAATTTTTACTTAATATTTTTGAAGAAAATGCAGAGAGAGATCAATTAAAAAATTAAGAGTGCAATTAAAAATAATAGAATTAAAATTCATTCAAGATTCTAATAACTAACATTATAAAAAAATTGTAAATAGAAAATATTATAATTAGCCTAATAATAAAAAATTATCATTAAAGTCTTGTCATTTATGATAATTCAAAGGACAAATGGAACCAATTTGGGTTGGGAAATCGTGGGCCACAAAAAATATGTTTTTGGAAGAGACATTGAAAGACAAATAAAAATAAAAGTGGAGATAAGAAAAAGGATTCAGTATGATTTAGACAGGTTTGAAATTTGGGATAATATGACCCAATGGAGATAGATTAATTTCCACTTATTCTATTCTGATTTTGATGTTGATGTTGATTTTGATTTACAGGTTCCTCAGCTTCACAAATCTAACCAGAGGACCATGTTC
Organism: Sphenostylis stenocarpa; assembly: GCA_963425845.1. Lineage (NCBI taxonomy): Eukaryota > Viridiplantae > Streptophyta > Magnoliopsida > Fabales > Fabaceae > Sphenostylis > Sphenostylis stenocarpa. The sequence goes on from OY731401.1 coordinate 60,056,234, forward strand.
ATTCCTACATTTAGCACAGTTCATTAAATGCTTCTTTTTAGAGTAATTATTTAATTTTGTTGTTACTTTAAAAAAACAATAATGGAATATTCAACATTTTAAATAATAATATTTTCTTATTTTAGAAGTTTATAAATGTTTAAAATAATAAATGGATAGTTGGAAAAACAAAAATGAGAAAGTGAAATTGATTTGTTTGGTGCTATTAATATGCTTTTGCAAATTCTAACGGTTAGTCATAATAAGATGATGGAAACCTAGAAATATTTAACGCCGTTACATTACTCACCTTCTATCCTAGCTAAGCACGTGTCCCGCACATTTTATTCTTAATTGTTTTAGTTTAATATCATCTAATTGTTATTATTAAATCTAGTTAATTAAAATTATTATTATTAAAAAATATTTATTTTTTTAATTAAAAAGGAGGAATGAATAAAAAAGAGTTGCAATAACCATCAATTATATAGAATCATGGAAAGTAAATGCAAAGAAGAGTTGCAATAACTTTCCAAAAGAAGCTTTGTTTTGGCATTTTCAATATATAGAATCGAATATATATAAAAAAATAACCATCAATTTCTTAATTTGAAATTTACTTTCAGAGGACATGGGAATAAATAATAAGTATTTATGTATAATATAATTTTTCCGAGTCACTATATTTTAGAATTTAGAATTTTTGTTGTGAAAGTTCAACGTGTTAATAATATTATACTATAAACACTAATTGTCATTGACCATTTCATTTAACACATAAATTATTAACAAGTGTCTCATGAAAATAATAAAAAAAATGAAATTTTAATTTTTAAAAAATTATAACCAAATTCTTTTAATAAATACTAAAATCAAAATTAGTTAATTTCAAAGCGTATTTAACTTTTAACATATTACAAGTTATATAGAAATTATAACGGAAACAAATTGAATTAGGGTTTGATGAGGTCACCCAAGATGCAGCCCCTTCCACGTGGCATTCAAATTTGGGCCAACATAAATAAAGTTGGGCTATGCTGCGTAGCCTTTTTGGTCAGACAATTTATTCTAACGAATAACCGATAAAAGAAAAAGCAAAAAAAAAAAAAAAACTCAACATTCAAAATAATTAGGTTAGTTTATTGGATTGGACTTGTTCACGTGTCCTTATTATATTTATCATCTAGAATGTTCAATATTAAACGCTGCTTCGTGTGAGTAATTTAGTATTTTGTTAATTAACTATGGTTATGGGATTAATTATTTTTTATTGTGAAGTCACAATATTTAAAAATGTTCTTTTAGTGGGTATCAAATCCACAAATTTGTATATCACCTTCATATTAAAAGTTGTTCAAAAGTAATTAATATTAATCAACAAGTATAAATAAAATAATATATATAACTTTGGGATATTTTTATTTCATAGATTAATTTTTGGAATAGACTTATGTCAAAATATAAATTTAAGAAAACTGTCTTAAAGTTTATTTTAATTATTATCGTTATTAGGTCTATTTGATATATCATAAATAGTAACATAATTCGTTATGTAAGTAATGGATAACCTTTATTAGGTTTTTAAAATTAAATCAGAATTAAACTAGATTTTTAATATTAATTAAAGTAATTAGTTCCTACATCCGTATTTTTTATATTAAATAAAAATATTTTTTTTATTTTACATTCTTAAAAATATACCGAAGTTATATATTTTTTATTTGTATAAGCCATACATTTGTAGGATAAATGTTAGACTAAGTTTCTTATAAATTAATTGTTAATTTTCAAATCAACAATAATAAGTAGTTGGATGTTTCTTTTGAAATAAATAACATCTATTATGAATACATAATAACTCTTCATGCACCTCAATCCCATTGAATGAAACGTTTCAATGGAAAATCTTAGCTATATAACATTCCAATCAAATCCAACCTTTCAATTCAAAAATTCAATCAAAATTAGGTCTAATAGAATTTTTAAACAGTTTAAAAAAGTAGTTATCTTTAAATATAAAAATATTTAATTATAATCTATGTATAATTTAATATACTGTTATTCTTAAAATACTTATTAATTTTACTTTTGTAACATATGTTTTTTTTATTATTATATATTATAATAATATTATATAGTGTAAAAAATTTTGTAGTGGAATTTTCTTTGTATTACCAAATTTTTTTTATATATGTGCGAAGAGGGGGAGAGGAAAAGTTGCAACAAGTGATTCTCCCTTTCATATTACACGTTCTTTGTCCTTTTTTTTCTTTCGTCTCCATTTCAAGTAACGAAACTTTACTCGTGCAGGATCCGGTGAAATGAGAGAAACTTGGATTAAGAGGAAAACCTTCGATAATAGTACCACACCAAGTAAGGAGAAGTTTAATTCATTCAATATATTAGACTGAATTGTTAGGTACTATGTGAATAAGAAATAAGAGTAGAAATCGAATTATTTGAATGAATGATTTTGAAGATTTCTTCATGTTTGAAAAGTTTGAAGTTTTATTGAAATTCTTGAAATTAAGGATGAATTATACGATAAAATTGTTGTTTTTGAGTTAAATTGGACATATCTCATGTTTAATTTGGATTTGGAACTAGTTTGGTTGCTTGAAACTGAAAAATTTGAAATCTGGAAAATTTGATATGGTCAATGGACGCGAGGTTAAAGAAAGGGGTAAGAGAGATATTTTTGAAAAAGATCAAGGGTAAAATAGTCATTTCACATCCTAGGGACATAAATAGAATTTTGAAAAGATTAAGGGTATAATGGTAATTTAATAATGATTTTAGGACATGGAGGGAATAAAAGAAAATGTTCAAGGGTAAAATAGTCATTTTCAGGATATGGAAGGAATTATGAGAAAAGATTAAGGGTAAAATAGTCATCATAGGGACATACATAAAATTTTGAGAAAAGATTAAGGGCAAAATAGTAATTTAATGATTTTAGGATGCAAAAGGAATAATAGAAAATGTTTAAGGATATAATTGAAATTTTAGAAATAAAGTAAAGGTGTATTAGGAAAACAATTAAAATATAGAATGGAATTAGAAATTCAATAATGTGTTGTGACATGTGTGGATCAGATTGAGCCTAAGGGCTGAAGCCTAGAATCAGTCATGAGATGTTATGTATTGGCTAGATTGAGCTAGAGGGTTGGTGCCCAGAATCAGTCAAGTATTATTATTTGTTGACTCGAATGAGTCATGAGGACACGTAGTCTAGAATCAGGCAGATGTAAATGATTGTTGTTGTGTTTGAATGGTACACGGGGTGGTACAAAGTATATTAGTGTACTAACTATGTCGAAAGATTCAAATGAGGTTCCAGACTTCACTGATTGGTCGGGTCAAATAGACTACGATGCTGAGAAGTCGATGGGGGGATGGTTGGTGGTGCGTTCGGAGGGGTACTCTAGGATGAGTGATGAAGGGTGCCAGTAATCCCACTCTGTGTGGAGAGTGGTCAGAATGATACTGCGAGTGTCGACCACAATGTGCCTACAGATGATAGCCTCTAAGTTTGGACGTAGTTATGATAGACTTCTAGAAGGCGTCCTAGTGTATTGATGATTTGTAATTGATGATGATATGTAATTATTAATTTTATATTTGTTTTATTATATTGAATGATTTAATACTTACCTCCTATTTTTTCATGTGAATGGAATTGCAATGATTACTTTTAGGTGGGAGCAGATCAGGAGTTAAGAGGTGGTGATGCGACTAATGGGCAACATGAATAGTTCAGTAGGATGATCTTTGTGGGAGCTACTTTTGTATGCAACTATATAAATAAATTACGATACTATAGTTCGAGGTTCCATCGATGAACCGGGATTTCAGTCTATATTACAATTATAGTAATATAATATAATATAGATGTTGTTATTTACTTGTTTACTATTTTATGAAGGCATCATTATAGTGACAATTTCTAGGATCGTTACAATAATGGTATCAGAGCAGTAGTATCCTTGTAAATCTGTGGGAATGGGTAGTGAACATATGATAAGTTCGTTGTGATTATACTATGATATATAAATGTGTGTGAATATTTGCTCTGTATTTATGGTTGTATTTGATATAGGATGACACTGCGACCTTCTACTTTTACTCAGTCGAGTGTAGATGCCCTAGCCAAGGCAATGGAAATGTTGGCAGCTGTCATGCAGCAGCAGACTACCTACCCGCAATGGAGGCTAACTATGACGTCATCCTTTGCTGAATTCCACTAGTCAGAGCAGATGGGGTTGACTGAGTTCACGAGGCATAATCCGTCTCGTTTTGGAAGAGATTTTGGTCCAGATGTAGCAGGTAAGTGGTTACGTGAAGTGGAGAAGATTTTTTAGGCTACCCTATATCCAGAGGACAGGAAATTGACCTTCGAAATATACTTACTAGTGGATGAGACTGAGTTCTGGTGGTCAGGGACTCAGAGGATGATGATTGCACGTGGGGATGCGTGTAATTGGAAGACCTTCCATGAGAGATTTCTGGAGAAATACTTCCCGGACAATGTTAGATTTCAGAAGCAGACTGAGTTCCTGAATCTGAGACAGGCAATATGATGATGCATAATTATACCGTACGATTTGAGCACTTATCTCGTTTCTACACAGGTACATCTTCAGAATAGTGGCTTTGCAGGAAGTTTGAGGAGGGCTTGAGAGCTGAGATCAAGCTCATGATGGTTCATTTCTCTATCAGGAGATTCCCAGAGCTGGTGAAGAAAGCGAAGACAATAAAGAGACTATAGGAGGGAGGAGTCAGAGTGATGAAGACCCATCCAAGTGGGATCCCGAGTGGGGGTAGTAGATCAGAGAGAAAGATGCCTTATTCACACCTCCAGTCCTCTAGGAGTGACAACATTATCTCAGCACCCCGATCTTTAGATCTGTAATAGGAGTAAAATGTTTTCAGTGTGGAGGCCCTCATTACAAGAATCAGTGCCCACAGAATGACTTCATTACTCCTTCCCAAACATCTAAAGCAAGTCTTTGCTACACTTGCCAGAAGCCAGGATATAGGGCTAGAGACTGCCCACAGAGGTCCAGTGTTACAGTCTCAGTTGGGGCATCATCAATACCCAGGGGGAGTGAGGCGAAACCCAGAACTGCAGGACAGGTGTTTGCATTGTTAGGAGCAAAGGCATCGAGGTCAGAGAATTTAGTGCAAGGTGTGTGTTTTATCTCTGATATATCTCTACGGGTTTTGTTTGATTTAGGTGCTACCCATTCTCTTATTGTTGATAATTGTATGGATAAACTTAAGTTACCTGTGTGTGACATACCCCATGAATTGATGGTATCTAGCCCAGCAGTTGGACTAGTGGTGTTTTCTTCTGTGTGTTTGAGGTGCTCAGTTGTCGTAGAAGGACGACAGTATAAGGTGAACTTAATCAATTTACCTTTAAAGGATCTTGATGTGATCTTAGAGATGGATTGGTTATACACCAATCGTATTCTGATTGACTGTGGACAGAAAAAGTTGGTGCATCCAGAAATCAGGAGATGAGTTTATTACATCAGCTCGGCAAGTTCAGAAAGAGATACGAGAGGGAGCTCAGTGTTATCTGATCCTGACTCAAATGGATGAAGTGAAGGATAATATACTGGAAAAGGGACCAGTTGTGAGCGAATTTCTTGATGTGTTTCCAGATGAGATACCAAGGTTGTCACCTCAGATATAGGTCAAATTTGGGATTGATCTAATTATAGGTTCAGGCTCAATCTCTATGGCACCATACCAGATGACTCCAGTAGAATTGGTTAAATTGAAGAAACAGGTAGAGGATTTGTTGGAAAAGAAGTTCATTTGCCCAAGTGTATCTCCATGGCGCACGCCTGTATTGCTAGTAAAGAAGAAAGATGGGAGCTCCAAATTGTGTATTGATTACTAGCAACTAAACAATGTGACTATCAAGAACAAGTACCCGTTGCCGATGATTGATGATTTATTATACCAGTTACAAGGAGTATCAATCTTTTCTAAGATTGATTTGAGATCTGGATACCATCAGATACTGGTTAAAGAAGAGGATGTACAGAAGACGACGTTCAGGTCGAGATATGATCATTATGAGTATGTGGTCATGCCGTTTGGAATAACGAATTCACTTGCAGTGTTCATGGACTACATGAACAGGATCTTCCGTCCTTATTTAGATCCGTTTGTTGTTATTTTTATAGATGACATTCTTATTTATTCTAGGACTCGGGAAGAACACCAGGAACATCTGAGGACGGCGTTGGTTGTGTTGAGAGAGAAATAGTTGTATGTCAAGCTCTCAAAATGTGAGTTTTGGTTAGATCAGGTGCAGTTTTTTGGACATGTAATATCGGCAGAAGAAATATCTATAGATCTTGCCAAGGTAGATGCAGTGTTAAAATGGGAACCCCCTAAGACAGTGACGGAAGTATGTAGCTTTGTGGGACTTGCCGAATATTACCAAAAATTTATATAGGGTTTCTCTAAAGGAGCAACTCCTTTAACTCAGTTGACCCGTAGGGATCAACCTTTTGCTTGGACAGATAGATGTGAGGAGAGTTTCCAGGAGCTGAAAAGAATGTTGTTTAGTTCCCCAGTGTTGGTGATCCCATATGTGACTCAATCTTTTCAGGTATATTATGATGTTTCTATTCAAGGGTTAAGTTGTGTCTTGGTGCAAGATAAGAGGGTGGTGGCATATGCGTCAAGATAGAAGCAGTGGTGTTTGCTCTCAAGATATGGAGGTATTACCTTTATGGAGTTAGATTTGAAGTTTTCAGTGATCATAAGAGCTTGAAGTATCTATTTGATCAGAAGGAGATAAATACGAGACAGAGAAAATGGATGGAGTTTCTAAAGGATTATAACTTTTACTTACTTTATCATCTAGGGAAGGCGAATGTGGTGGCTGACGCCTTGAGCAGGAAAACAGTTCAGATGTCAGCAATGATGATGGATGAATTGAGATTACTCAAGCAATTCATGGATCTGCATCTAGATGTAGAGTTTCATGATACTAGCATTAGTTGTGGTAGCATTACCATTACTAATGATTTTCTCAGGATGATCATAAATAGACAGCAAGGTGATATAACATTGAAAGGTGTTATGGATCAGTTAGGATCCGAGCAGACCATTGACTACAAGATGGGTGAGGATAGTATTTTAAGATTCAGAGGAAAGATTTGTATTCCTATTGACCAGGAATTGAAGAGAGCAATACTAGATGAAGGCCATCGGAGTTGTCTGAGTCTATACCCTGGTATGACTAAGATGTATCATAATCTAAAGAAGGTTTATTGGTGGTCTGGTATGAGAAGAGATATTGCAAAATATGTGGCTGCTTGTTTGACTTGTCAGAAGGCAAAGGTGGAACATCAGAGGTCGGGAGAAATGCTATAGCAAATGAAGATACCTGAGTGGGAGTGTGATAGCATTACCATGGATTTTGTTACCCATTTACCATGAACAGTTCGAGGGCACGATTCGATCTGGGTGATAGTGGACAAATTAACGAAGAGTGCACATTTCCTCCCCATAAATCTGATGATATTTATGGCTAAGTTGGCACAACTATATATTCGCAAGATTATCCTATTACATGGGGTGTCATCTAGCATTATCTCAGATAGAGATTCTAGATTTACTTCACGTTTCTGGTAGACTTTACAAGAGGCATTAGGTACCTGACTTAGGTTGAGTTCAGCCTATCACCCCTAGACAGATGGACAGTCAAAGAGGACCATCCAGTCACTAGAAAACTTGTTGAGGTCTTATGTGTTGGATAATCTAGGAAGTTGGGATGATATCCTTCCATTAATAGAGTTCACATATAATAACAACTATCATGTCAGTATCGGGATGACACCATATGAGGCTCTTTATGGGAGGAGGTGTCAAACACCATTATGTTGGTATCAGGATGAGGAGAAAGTGTTGATTGGACCTGGGCTACTCCAGCAGACTACAGAGAAGGCTTGGGAGATACGAGAGAAGCTGAGGACCGCTATGAGTAAACAAAAATCATATGCGGACCAGAGGAGGAGACCTTTAAAATTTGAGGGGGGAGCATGTATTTTTAAGAATCAGACCTACTACTGGAGTATGAAGGACAATTAAGTCTAAGAAGTTGACTCTCAAGTTTATTGACCAATATCATATTCTGAAGAAGGTAGACCCAGTAGCATATCAGTTAGCATTGTCATCTCATTTGGCGAATCTGCACAATGTATTTCATGCATCTCATTTGAGGAAAAATGTGTATGATCCCAGTCATATCCTGGAGTCAGAGGATGTGCAGATTAGAGGCGATCTCTCCGTTGATGTGAGACCAGTGAGGATAGAGGATTCTCAGCTGAAACAACTTAGAGATAGAATCATCTCAATGGTGAAGGTAGTATGAGATCAGAAATTCTGAGACTTCACTTGGGAGATGGAGGATCAGATGCGAGAGTCTTAT
>OY731401.1:60064770-60141232 GCA_963425845.1 Sphenostylis stenocarpa
AACCTAAGGACGTTGTAAGCCACCCATAAAAACGCGGAAATCAGAGAGGGTCAAAGGAAATCATTAGCGTCGCTCCGACCGCCTCGTTTTGACGGCGGCGGCAGATGGCGACCTACCGGGGAAGCCTCAGAGAGTTGATCCCATTTAGTGATGGGCTGGCTCAAAAATAATTAAACCAAGAAAATAGCGCTTTTACCCTGCCTTGTATTATAACATGCTTTATTGTTTGGCTTTCAAATAATTGTTGCTTGTTTATACTTACGCAATTGATTGAAATATAAACTGCACACAAACCCTTGCACACTACAGTTCCCTCTATACCCGGGGGCAAGTGAGATAACCATAGGGAGTGGGTGGCAGGTACGGTTCGCTGTAGTTAGGGCCTTGTGCCCACCAGTGTGATCGGAAACCACCACTCAAGGTGATAACCTTCCTCTTTTGGCAACAAGACCGACTCTGGCCTTAGTGTTGAGCATGGTCGGACGGCTGGAGAGTGGGGACCCTATAATGGGGGCACCTTGGGGGCCTTAGCCTGGTGAGAACAGTTAGAACCTACCCTGACCAATGCACTTTTCTAATTTTACCACTTTTATTGCAAATGACATGGCAGAAGGATAGGGACTTTCAACACAATCAAATAGGACCTAAACTTTTCTAGAGCATACACTATAGCAAGTAATTCTTTCTCAGTGGTAGCATAATTTATTTGATTTTCATTTAAGACTTTACTTGCATAGTGTATTGCATGAAAGATTTTGTTTTTTCTCTGACCAAGGACAGCCCCCACAGCATAATCACTTGCGTCACACATGAGTTCAAAATCAAGATTCCAATCGGGAGCAGTGATTATAGGGGCTGAACTTAGTTGAGCTTTGAGAATGGAAAAAGCTGTAAGACAATCATCATCAAAATTAAATTTTGTATCCTTCAGAAGGAGATTGCTGAGAGGTTTAGCAATCTTGGAAAAGTCCTTGATGAACCGCCGGTAGAATCCTGCGTGTCCCAGAAAACTCCTTATTCCTTTGACATTGGTTGGAGGTGGCAATTTTGAAATGATGTCCACCTTGGCTGGATCTACCTCTATTCCTCTGTTTGAAATTTTGTGACCCAGAACTATGCCTTCCGTCACCATAAAGTGACATTTCTCCCAGTTTAATACCAAGTTGGTGTCAATACATCGCTTCAGCACAATATCAAGGTTATTCAGACACACCTTAAATGATGAACCAAACACGGAGAAATCATCCATGAATATTTCTATGCATTGCTCAACTAGATCGGAAAATATGGAAAACATGCATCGTTGGAAGGTAGCTGGAGCATTACAAAGCCCAAATGGCATCTTCCTGTAAGCAAACACTCCAAAAGGGCATGTAAATGCAGTTTTTTCTTGGTCTTCCGGATCCACGGCTATTTGGTTGTAACCAGAGTATCCATCCAAAAAGCAATAGTAAGCTTACCCTGCCAGCCTCTCAAGCATCTGGTCCATGAAAGGTAATGGGTAGTGATCCTTTCGGGTTGCCTGATTTAGCTTCCTGTAGTCGATACACATCCTCCACCCGGTCACTGTTCGAGTGGGAATCAACTCATTTTTGTCATTGAAAATCACAGTCATGCCTCCCTTCTTGGGCACAACTTGAACATGACTCACCCAGGCACTATCAGAGATTGGGTAAATCATGTCTGCCTCCAATAGCTTTGTAACTTCTTTTCGAACCACCTCTTTCATAGTTGGGTTAAGACGCCTCTGCATTTGGGCCACCGACTTACAGTCTTTCTCCATCAATATCCTGTGCAAACAATGAGGGGCTAATTCCCTTGAGATCTGATAGAGTCCAACCAATGGCTCCTATATTGTTTTTCAACACCTCCACCAACTTTGCTTCTTCCTCCTCTTGCAGAGAATTGTTGATAATCACTGGCTTGCCACCATTTCCATCAAGAAACACATATTTTAAATGTGGTGGAAGCTGTTTTAACTCTAGTTGTGGGGAAGAAGAACTACCTTGTCTCATCAACTCTTCATTTGTTACACCATTGACAAGCTCTTTACCTTTATCCAACTCTTCCAAACACTTTTGCACCTCTTGATCATCAATTTCTTCCACAGAACTTGTTAAAGCTTTCTCCAATGGTTCAGAATGCCCAATTTTTACACATGTCTCTGAGTAGATTTCATCCAACACCTCTATCTTGAAACAATCTTTGGTGTTTTTAGGGAACTTCATTGCTTCGAAAACATTGAAATTGACTTCCTCATCCTCTACTCGGACTTTCAGCTTGTCATTGTCCACATCAATGATGACTCGGGCTGTCTTCATAAATGGTCTTCCTAAAATCAGTGGAACTTCTTTATCCTCTTCCATTTCCATAACCACAAAATCAACTGGAAATAGAAATTTGTCCACCTTCACTATCATATCTTCCACTATCCCGTACGGAAACTTGATTGATCTATCCGCTAGCTGTAGAGTCATTCGGGTGGGCCTAACTTCCACATCTCCAATCTTTTTCAAGATGGATAATGGCATCAAGTTTATGCTAGCTCCAAGATCCAAGAGTGCCTTGCCCACTGCTAAGTTGCCAATAGATACCGGAAGAGTGAAGCTACCTGGATCTCTAGATTTCTGGGGCAAAGATTTTTGTATGATTGCACTGCAACCAGCCTCTAACTCCACTGTCTCTTCTTCAAGTATTCTCTTCTTTTTAGTCAACAACTCCTTCATGAACCTGGCATACATAGGCATTTGTTCCATGGCTTCAGTAAATGGGATATTGATTTGGAGCTTTTTAAGGATATCCACAAACCGAGCAAATTGTCTTTCCCTCACTTTCTTAGAAGGAGCATGAGGGTATGGTAAATCTTGAACTGGAGCTTTAGAATTAACTCCTTTGCCCTTGATCATATTGCAGGTGCATTTGTTACTCCAAATGGCATGACCACATATTCATAATGGTCATATCTCGACCTGAACGCTGTCTTCTATACATCATCTTCTTTAACTAGTATCTGATGGTATCCAGATCTCAAATCAATCTTAGAAAAGACTGATGCTCCTTGTAACTGGTCTAATAAATCATTAATTCTCGGCAACGAGTACTTGTTCTTGATAGTCACCTTGTTTAGTTGCCGGTAATCAATACACAACCTGGAGCTCCCATCTTTCTTCTTTACTAGCAATATAGGAGCGCCCCAGGGAGATACACTCGGCTGAATGAACTTCTTTTCCAGCAAATCCTCTACCTATTTCATCAATTCAGCCAATTCTGCTGGAGTCATCCGGTATGGTGCCATAGAGATTGGGCCTGAACTAAGAATTAGATCAATTCCAAATTCGACCTCTCTCTGAGGTGGCAGCCTTGGTATCTCATCTGGAAACACATCAGGAAATTCACTCACAACCAGTACCTCTTCCAGGATATTATCCTTCACTTCATCCATCTGAGTCAGGATCAAATAACACTGAGCTCCCTCTCGTAGCTCTTTCTGAACCTGCTGAGTTGATGTAATAAGCTCATCTCCTGACCGGATTCACCAACCTCTTCTGTCCACAATCAATCAGAATGCGATTGGTGGATAACCAATCCATCCCTAAGATCACATCCATATCCTTCAAAGGTAAACCAATTAAGTTCACCTTATACTTTCGTCCTTTTACGACAACTGGACACCTCAAACACACATAGGAAGACACCACCAGTCCAACTGCTGGTGTAGATACCCTCAATTCATAGGGTAGGTCATACACAGGTAACTTAAGTTTATCCATACAATTATCAGCAATAAAAGAATGGGTAGCACCTGAATCAAACAAAACTCGCAGAGGTATATCAGAGATAAAACACATACCTTGCACTAAATTCTCTGACCTCGATGCCTCTGCACCTAACAAGGCAAACACCCGTCCTGAAGCTCTAGGTTTCGCGTCACTCCCTCTGGGTGCTAATGATGCTCCAGCTGAGACTATAGCACTGGGCTTTTGTGGACAGTCTTTAGTCATATGTTCTGGCTTCTGGCAAGTGTAGCAAAGACCTGCCCGAGAAGTCTGGGAAGGAGTAATGAAGGCATTATGTGGGCAATGATTCTTGTAGTGAGGGTCTCCACATTGAAAACATTTCACCCCGGATACAGATCCCGATGATCGAGGTGTTGGGGTAACACTGCCACTCCTGCAAGATTAGGGGCGTGAATAAGACATCTTCCTCTCTAATCTACTACCCCCACTCGGGACCCCACTTAGGTGGGTCCTCATCACTCTGACTCCTCCCTCCTGGAGTCTCTCTATTGTCTTCGCTTTCTCCACCAGCTCTGGGAATCTCCTGATAGAGAAAGGAACCACAATGAGCTTGATCTCATCCCTCAAGCCTTCCTCAAACTTCCTGCAAAGCCATTGTTCTGAAGATGTACCAGTGTAGAAATGAGATAAGTGCTCAAATCGTACGACATAATCATGCACCGTCATATTACCCTGTCTCAAACTCAAGAACTCAGTCTCCTTCTGAAATCTAACACTGTCAGGGAAGTATTTCTCCAGAAATCTCTCATGGAAGGTTTCCCAATTACACACCTCCCCACGTGCAATCATCATCTTTTGAGTCCCTGACCACCAGAACTCAGCCTCATCCACTAGTAAGTATTTCCCGAATGTCAATTTCCTGTCTTCTGGGCATAAGATAGCCTTAAAATTCTTCTCCACTTCACGCACCCACTTCTCTACTGCATCTGGACCCAAATCTCCTCTAAAATGAGGCGGATTATGCCTCATGAACTCAGTCAGCCCCATCTGCTCTGATTGGTGGAATCCAACAGAGGATGATGCCATAGTTGGTCTCCACTGCGGGTAGGTAGCCTGTTGCTGCATGGCTGCTACCAACATTTCCATTGCCCTGGTTAGGACATCTACACTCGGTGGAGTAGGAGTAGGAGTAGGAGTAGGAGGTCACGGTGTCATGCTATATCAAACGCAACCATCAATATAGAGCAAACATTCACACACACTCACATATCAGAGTATAATCACAACGAACTTATCATAGGTTCACTACCCATCCCCACAGATTTACAAGGATACTACCGCTCTGATACCATTATTGTAACGACCCTAGAAATCGCTACTATAATGATGTCTTCGCAAAATAGTAAACAAGTAAATAACGACATCTATCTTACATTATATTACTGTAATTGTAACATAGATTGAAATTCCGATTCACTAACAGAACCTCAAAATATAGTAACATAATTTATTTATATATTATACATGTAAAAGTAGCTCCCTCGAAGCTATCCCACTGAACTATTCCTGCTGTCCAGTAGTCACATCTCCATCTCTTAACTCCTAATCTGCTCCCACATAAAAGTGATTATCGTAGTCCCATCCACATGGAAAAATTGGGGTAAGTATTAAATCATTCGATATAATAAAACAGATATAGAAGTAATAATTATATATTATGATCAATTACGAAATCATCAACATACTAAGACACCTTCCGGAAGTATACCCTAATTATGTCCGAACTCAGAGGCTATCATCTGTGGGCACATTGTGATCGGCACCCGCAGTACCATTCTGACCACCCTCCACACAGAGTAGGATTACTGGCACCCTTCATCACTCATACTGGAGTACCCCTCCGAGTGCGCCACCAATTATCCCTCTATCGACTTCTCACCACCTGATCTCGTAGTCTACCTGACCCGACCAATCAGTGAAGTCTGGGACCTCATTCAGAATCCTCCGACATAGTTATTACACTAAAGTACTCTATACCACCCCAGGTATCATTCAAACACAACAAAATCATTCACATTTGTCGGATTCTGGACCACCTGTCCTCACGGCTCATTCAAGTCAATAAATAATAGTACTTAACTGATTCTAGGTACCAACCCTCCGGCTCAGTCTAGCAAATACATAACATCTCATGACTGATTATGGGCATCGATCCTTAGACTCGACTCGACTCATACACGTTACAACACACTATAGAATCTTTAAAACTGCTACATTCATTCTATATTTTAAATATATATATATATATATATATATATATATATATATATATATATATATACATATACATATATACTTCTTCTTCTTCTTCGAAATCATTTCCGAAATCACTTCCGAAATCATTTCCAAAATCATTTCCAAAATCTTTTCCGAAATCATTTTTGAAATCTTTTGAAATCATTAAATTACTATTTTGCCCTTAATCTTTTCTGAAAATTCCATGTATGTCCCTAAATGACTATTTTACCCTTGGACATTTTCGAAAATTCCTTCCATGTTCAAAAATGACTATTTTGCCCTTGGACATTTTCAAAAATTCCATTTATGTCCCTAGGATGTAAAATGACTATTTTACCCTTGAACATTTTCAAAAATTTCTTCCATGTCCCAAAAATAACTATTTTACCCTTGGACATTTTCGAAAATTCCTTCCATGTCCCTTTCTTCTTCCTCGCGCCAGTAACAGTAACAAATTTTGTAGATTTTGGTAGATGTCAAATTACTCAGTTTTAGACAACAAAACTAGTCCCAAATTCAAATTAAACATGAATTATATCTAATTTAAGTTGAAAACAACAATTTTACCATATAATTCATCCTTAATTTTAAGAACTTCAAAAACTTTCAAACCATGAACAGTGCATCCAAAATCAGAAATTCTTCAAAATCAGGCATTCAAATAATTCATATCTCTACTCATATTCCTTATTCACACGGTATTCACAGAGTACCAAACAATTCAATTTCATATATTGAATGAATTAAATTTCCCCTTACCTTGTATGGTATTTCTACCGAAGTTTTCCCACTTAATTCAAGTTCTCTCTCGTTTCACCAGATCCTGCACGAGTAGAGTCTCGTTGCTTTAGACAAAAGAAGAAGAAGGATGAGAGGAAAATTTTGATTCTCGTCCTCCCCCACTTCAGTATGCATATATAAGAAAAAAATTTACTGTGCATGAGGAAAACTTCGTTACGAAGTTTTCTTGCACAGTAAAAAAACATACGTCACACATACTATCCATTTTTAGTTTTATATTATTATATTATTATAATTATTAATAATAATAATAATAATAATAATAATAATAAAATTTATATTATTATTAAAATTTTATTTATTAATATTAATTTTATGTATTATTAATAACAGAATAATAATAATAATAATAATAATAATAATAATAATATAATTATAATTATATAAAAATAATAATAATAATATCAATAGTAAGATAATTATATTAATAATTATAATTCTATTATTTATTTATTTATTATTACTATTATTATTTATTGATAATTATTATTATATTTAATAATAATATAATTTATTGAGAATCATTCATTATTAAATTATTTTATTATTATTAATTTTAATAAAATAATAATATAAAATTATAAGTAATAAGCACGACTTTTGAATAAATATATACATAAATTTATTATTTATTACGATATTTTAAAATTAAAAATTAAAAATATATTATGAAACACGATTTTTTAGGATAAAGTAGTATTTCAACTTACTTAAATCCATATTTATTTAAAATTTATTCATTTTAATAAATTTGTAAAAAAATATACTTTGTATTAAAATATATTATTATATTTTAGGTAAACATATATTTAATTTATAATTAATTTCTTAAATATAATAACAAAATATATTTTATTATTATATTTTAGGCAAACATATATTTAGTTTATAATTAGTTTGTGAAATATATGTTACTTAATTAATTTTATAAAATTATGATTTATATATTAAAACTTGTATATTGTATATTAATGAAGAAAAATATTTTTTTACTTTCTGCAACTACTTTGTAACTTATATAAAGTCATAAAACCTTGATGTCTTGTCATACAGTGCTTGAAACACAATACTGTTCTAGTATACTTTTATAAAGCTCTTACTTGAAGATGGCTAAGATGTCTTCCATACAGTATTTTTCCCTATTCCTTATTATTTCAGGTTTGAAAATTCTCAGAAGCAGTTCATTTTATTTTTCTTTATTATTTTTTGATTCAAAGGAAGGATGAATAAGAATGCTGGTTTAGTTTAGAAGGTTTAAAATAAAATTCTACTGTACCAACTTATTTTTGTCTAATGAATGAAACAATTTGAAGGTATTTCAATGATTTGATTATGCGTTGTGATGATTGTAGGTATTTCAATGAGAAGTGAAGTGGTTGCAGAGGGTGGTGTGTGTGAGAAAGTTGAGCTGAAGGAGCACTGCGATTTTGCTGATTGTCGGCAGGTTTGCCTAGACTTGTATAAAGAATTGTTCATGTCTGGAGAATGCATTTTCACTCCAAATCTTCAATGTGTTTGTTTCTATCACTGTTCACCCACTTCTTCCAACACTCCTCTACCCAACATTCCCAATTAGTTAACCTTTGTTTCGTACATTCTTTCAAATAAACTATTCTGCATTATTTTCAGTGTTGCATATCCCTTTTTATGATTTTTATTCTCATCAAAATGATGGATATAAAGTTTAAACATATTTTTTATTAACAAATTTCTACCTTTTATAAATTATTCATTGCAATGATTTCTTAAACATATTGTTTATGTCTTCTATATTGGGATTAAAATATGAATTGTCGATTTTGTTTATAGAAATCATGATTAAAAATGAAACATGTCAAATATTATAAATAATTAATGTAATTTATCAACACAATCCTCAATAACTAATTTTTAATAATAAGAAACTTTATATTTTCATTTTATATGGTAATAAAAATAGTAGTAATTATTTATGTTAGTCTTGATAATCATATATAGGAAAACATACAGTTCAAAAAAAAAATTCTACTTTATTTATTTTGATAAAAATATTTATATTTTGTCCATGTTGTTTTATTAAGTAGAATTTTATCTATAAAAATAATTTGTTTTATTAAGTAGAATTATTAAGTAGAATTTTTTTGAACATTTTTTTTGAACAACATGGATAAAAAATCATATACTGGCGTTGTCAATTAAGTATAAGTAAGTGTTGTCAAAATTGTATTTTTTTTAACGAAAAATCTTTTAAAAATGAAAAAAATATCTAATTTAATCTTTCAAAATCTGCTCATTAAATGTTGTATTTATTTATATATTATAAAATTTTATAATAAACGTGAGATTTTTCAATAATAAAAATAAATTTTCATTCTATAATAATAAAATAAGTGATATCTAAAAAATAATAGAGTATTCATAGCATTGATTTTATTACTTTTCATTTCATACCATAATGATAAAATTAAAATTTGGCTCCATCTCTAACATTTACTACGGAAGTTCATTACCCGAATTGTATGGCTGTCTTGAGGTTTTAGAATAACATCCATGGTTGATGATAGTGAAAATAATTTCGGTTTTGTTTGAGAGTGCATGAGCTAAATTTGCAGATAATTAATCTTATGTTATTTTAATTAATTTGTCAATATTATTTGGTTGTCCAAGTTTTTATGAAAAATGTTGCGGACTAAACGTGAAAATAAATAAATTATGAGAAACTAGTAAAAGTGGTAGAGGTGTGAATAGGGATCTCAATCCATTGCTAACTGGGTTCATTATGGGGTTTGAGTTTGATTGATCGAAAAATATTAAATTTTTTTAATAGGAGAATACTTAACTCGTAGATTAAACAAATTTGAGTCGGATTGATGATGAATTGACTTTTATTTTTTAATATTCTAAATTTTCATATTATGATTTTTTTTCTGAAATAATATTAAAAAAATCATTATTTATAAAAATAGACACTTCTCCATTTTATTTATATAAATAAATTTGTTTATTGTGCAAGATTAGAATTTGGTTCATCCAATTTCGAATAAGAATGCGCTGGAACCACGGAAATCGAATTCTAAACTGAGTTTTTTTTTTGACAGCTCGTATTTATATATTTAAAAATATATATAATATATATTTATATATGATATAATTAAAACATATTATATATATATATATATATATATATTTATATAATTAAATATTTTTATATGTTTAGATAATTAAATATTTATATATGTAAATATATTTTTAAATAAGAACATATATTATATAATTATATATTTGTATATTTAATAAATACATATTTACATATTTATATTAATACATATTTATATATTTTGATATATTTAAATATTTGTATACAATTAATAAATATATATATATATATATATATATATATAAATATTTATATGCATCATATATATATATATATTATTATATTTATACATGATTATATATTAAAAATATTGTTATATTTATACATATTATATATATATATATATATATATATATCATGTATGTATATATATATATATATATAAATATATATCAATATATAATTATATAAATATATGTATTTATTAAGTATATTATTATATAATATTTATTAATTGTATACAAATATTCAAATATATAAATATACATTAATTAAATATATAATTATATAAATATATATTTATTAAATATACAAATATATGTATTTATTAATATATGTTATTATTTAAAAATATATTTACATATATAAATATTTAATTATCTAAACATATAAAAATATTTAATTATATAAATATATTCAAATATTAATATTTAACTATATAATTATATATATATATATATATATATATAAACATAAACATATTTAAAATATTTGAAATATATAAATATAATAATTTTTAATCATATCAATATATAAATATGTAAATATATATATATATATATATATATATATATATATATATTTAAATATAAACATATAAATATTTAAAATATATTAATATATAATTATTAAATTATTATCATATATAAATATAATAATATTTAATTATATTATATATAAATATACAGATATATATATATATATATATATATATATATTTTTAAATATATAAATATAACGTGTTGAACAAAAAAGAAACAGTTCGGAATTCGATTTCTCGAAAACTGAATACATTTTTATGGTTCCAACGTGCCACATTTCCCTTCAGAATTCGGTTTTTAGAAGATCAAATTCTGACTTTATACAGTAAATAAGTTTATTTAGGTAAATAAAATAGGATAAGTCTGTTTCCGTAAATAATAATTTTTTTAATATTATTTTAAAAAAAGTCTCTACATATTAATATAAATCCATAAAAAATATTTTAGTAAATCAATTCACCTAACTCACTTATATTAGTAACTTAAGTTACCTAATTCACCTATTTGAATAAATTAAAAAATTAAAAAAATTAAAAAAATTGCCACAATATTTAAGTGAATCAATTCATTCAAATCATCAATTCGTGATAGGTCGAGATATAGATTATAATTTTTTTTCTAAAAAATTAAGACGAATTAAACTGTTTTTAATATAATCTATGGAGAGCGAAACCATATAAATTGGGTTAACAAACCCTTAAAACGAAGGAGAAATTTATGAAGATTGAAATACAAACTTAATAAATTTGTTAGAGACTAAAAACTTATTTAAAAAAATGACAAATACGACAATAAATACGCGGATAATAATATAAAAAGCTAATACTTACGTTAAAATAATAGAACCTAAGACCAATATGGGTTTTTTTATATAAAAAATCAATAGAGTAGAAAAAAATTATATGAAATCAAATGTAAAATTAGTAATTTTATTAGAGACTAAAATTATATTTTAACCTTAAAAAATAGAAAATTAAATTACACCCTGTAATATTAATTACTCTTGATTTTTAATATTTTTTTATAGTTTAATAGTTATAATGAATTATAATTTTAAATCTTTAAATTAAAAAATAATAAAATAAACAATAAACCTAATATTCTTAAAGCAAGTAAATTATATAGAGAGAGAGAGAGAGAGAGATAAAAAAAATCTCTAATTCTTCTTTTTAGATTAAGTTATATTTTTTCCCTTTTTATATATATTACTTTAAAGTATTACATCCTTTGTTTTATTTTAAAAATATATATTTACTAAAATTTAAATAAAAATTTATAAAAATTAAAGTTTTAGGCAAATACATGTCGGAAAAAAATTTGTGTTTAATATCCACCATATAAAAAAACTATCACATTGATTAGTATTAAATGAACTCTAGAAAATGCGTTATAAGAAAAAAATATATATACACTAAACTCTAGTTTTAAACACTAAATATAGTAAATATTTTAAATATTTAATTTTAAAAAATAAGTTTTATCTTATATATATATATTATAAATAATTTTACAAATAATATATTAAATATAATTTATTCTTTCTGTTTCTATGACTTTTAAAGTTTGATTATATAAATCAATATAAGTGTTAAATTTTCATTATTTTCAATAAATTTATTAGTCTTTTTTCATTTATACTCTTATCATTTTAATATTTTATCCAACTAAAATATTATGTAATTTATTATCTCATCTTTATGTAATAAATGTAATTAAAAGATAGGGTATAATTAGTAAAAGAGTAATTAACCATATCTATTCCCTAGTAAATTCATTTTTTAGGACAAAAATTTTTGTGGAGGGGAGATTGAGACGTATGTTTTTTATTATTATTATATATTATAATAATATTATATAGTGCAAAAACTTCGTAGTGAAGTTTCCTTTGCACCGCCAAATATTTTTTATATGTGTGCAAAGGGGGGAGAGGAAGAGTTGCAACAAGTGATTCTTCCTTCCATAACACGCGTTCTTCGTCCTTCTTCTTCTTTCGTCTCAATTTCAAGCAACGAAACGTACTCATACAGGATCTGGTGAAACGGAAGAGAACTTAGATTAAGTGGGAAAACTTCAGTAGTAATATCACACCAAGTAAGGGGAATTTTAATTCATTCAATATATTAGACTGAATTATTGGGTACTCTCTAAATAAGGAATACGAGTAGAAATTTGAATGATTGATTTTGAAGATTTCTTCATGTTTGAAAAGTTTGAAGTTTTATTGAAATTCTTGAAATAAAGGATGAATTATATGGTAAAATTGTTGTTTTTGAGTTAAATTGGACATATCTCATGTTTAATTTGGATTTGGAACTAGTTTGGTTGCTTGAAACTGAAAAATTTGAAATCTATAAAATTTGATATGATTATTGGATGCGAGATTGAAGAAAGGAGTAAGAGAGGAATTTTTGAAAAAGATTAAGGGTAAAATAGTCATTTCACATCTTAGGGACATAAATGAAATTTTGAAAAAAGATTAAGAGTATAATGGTAATTTAATAATGATTTTAGGATATGGAGGGAATAAAAGAAAATGTTCAAGGTAAAATAGTCATTTTCAGGACATAGAAGGAATTATGAGAAAAGATTAAGGGTAAAATAGTCATCCTAGGGACATACATGAAATTTTGAGAAAAAATTAGTCATGAGATATTATGTATTGGCTAGACTGAGTCGGAGGGTTGGTGTCCAGAATTAGTCAAATATCTATTATTTGTTAACCCGAATAAGTCGTGAGGACAGGTGGTCCAGAATCAGACAGATGTAAATGATTGTTGTTATGTTTGAATGGTACCTCAGGTGGTACAAAGTACATTAGTGTACTAACTATGTCAGAGGATTCAGAGGAGGTCCCAAACTTCACTGATTGGTCAGGTCAGGTAGACTACGAGATCAGGTGGTGACACGCTCGGAGGGGTACTTCAGGATGAGTGATGAAGAGTGCGAGAAATCTCACTCTGCGTGGAGCGTGGTTAGAATGATAATGTGAGTGTCGACCACAATGTGTCCACATATGATAACTTTTGAGTTCGGACGTAGTTAGAGTAGACTTCCAGAATGCATCATAGTGTATTGATGATTTGTAATTGATGATGATATGTAATTATTAATTTTATATCTCGTTTTGTTATATTGAATAATTTAATACTTATCTCCTATTTTTCCAAGTGGATAGGATTACTGTGATCACTTTTATGTGGGAGTATATCGGAGTTGAGAATTGGAGATATAACTAATGGACAACAAAAATAGTTCAATGGAATTATCTTTGTAGGAGTTACTTTTATATGCAACTATATAAATAAATTATAATATTATAGTTTGAGATTTCATCGATAAGGCGATATTTTAATTTATATTATAATTACAATAATATAATTAATCTAAATATTATTATTTACTTCTTTATTATTTTACGAAAAGATTATTATAATGGGAAATTATGGATTCGTTACCATTTTTCTCGTATAAGTCATTATTTTATTATTTTATTTTTATCTTTTTCCTTCCAGTAATCATTGCATTATAAGTATAGGTAACTAATTGTTTAGCAGCTGATATTTTCAGTCACAAAAGGCATAAATTTGGTCTAATCTCGGTACCCACGAAAAGAAGTTGTAATTTGCCTAATCATTGTCTATAATTAACGATTGATTTACATTATGATTAACAGAAAATGTGGGTCCCTTCGTTGGTCACTTTTATTATTGGGGGCAAAATAAAAATTATTTGTAAATGTAAATGGATCGCTAATTTGTTGGAATAGTTTTATATATCCAAAAAGTTCAGTTGAAAAAATTATTTACAAAATAAAAATAATTTATATATACACTAATTTTTATTTATTAAAAAAAAAAGAAACTTCTCTGGCAAATCCGATTAACAATTTCACCAAATATTATTTAGAAAAATGTAAACATAAAATGTGGGGGCAATTTGTTTAGATGATGGGAAAGAGAAAGGTTACTATTTAAAGGTGATAGAAATCATGACTATTTGATAGAATTAAAGACCAACTTATTTGAAAAAGGGAAATGATCGTTAACTTCATCAATTGCATTTTTTTCAACATTTCGATATGAAGCGAAGAAATATAAGGACTGGTGAGTACCAAACCGTCCCTACTTAACTAGTATTATACATTACGAATTCAAAGATAATAATTTTTCTTGGTTGATACTCTACATATTATTATTCCTTCATTCATTTTATTCATCAATGGCAACAAGAAAACACAGAACCAATAATTATCTAAGTTGCTGACATTTTGAAATTAAAAGTTGACTCGTTTATCACGATCCTACGTTGGGAATGATATATTTTTAATTTTATTATAATCTGTAAAAAGTAAACATAATTAGAGTATGCATCTTGTATTTTAACTTAAAATGAATAAATCATATTCTAGTCATTTAGCAGATGAAGTCAGATTTCTATAATATATTTATGATTGAGAAAATTTTATTATAATAGACAAGATTATGAAAATTTTAGTTTAAAATAAGTTGGAATTAGGTGAAGTGGCAATAAAAAATTATATATATATATATATATATATATATATATATATATATTGCAATAAAAAAAATATCAAAGTACACAATAATGATTTTTCCAAAGTTATAAAAAAAGAGGAATAATAATAGAAAATAATAAAAATAATCATAAAAAAATAATATCTATATTTTTAATATGATAAATTTCTTCAATATAAAAAATAAAAATACATTTCACAAATAACTCGATCTAAGTTTTAGTAAGATGACTAGGTGTATAAAATAATCAAATCAAATATATTAATAAGTATCTACAATTAGTCTATATTAAAGTGATAACATTTTCAAAAAAAAAAAAAACTAAAATACAATCATAATGCAAGATTAGTTTCATTAATAACAGAGTTACAATTGACCATCTTAATGATTAAAATGAAGAATTATATGTTACAACCTACTTTTAAAATTTTCATTTCATTCAACAATAAATAAAGTGAGAATTGTAATTTTACTAAAATATTACGTAAATATGTCACATAGATTTTTTTTTCTCTTTCAAAAACTGTATATATATTATCTATTTTTGATATAAAAGACTCATTCTAAGATAAAATGAGTTTGTCTAATTTAAACTTTTTAAATATATAATTAAAAATAAAAAAAGTTTGAAATAAATTATATAAAACTCTAGCTGATATCTTTGACTAAGAAAAATTAAGATAAATAATATAAAACCCTATTATCTGGATATGACCAGAAATAGAACTATAAAATGAATTAATTTTTTTAATAAAATCTTAAAGAAATTACATTTTTTTGGGAGGCACATTTCCTGATAGTTCCCCTCCCTTCGACTATGTACACAACTTATGTATGTTGGACCAATGAATATATGAAGTAAATTCATGGTTAATTATTGAAATTGAAAGGCAACACAAAATTAAGAAGATAAGATGGTTATTTGTTTGCATGTGTGTTTTCCTTTTCTTGGTCGGTATGCACGAAAGGAGCTACATCAGCATCCATTTATTTCTTCAATTTGGAAGTGGTCCTTCTAATGATAGAAGGAGAAGAGTTTTGTTACGAGCCAGTGACCCAAAACTTCAGTGGTCAACAACAGTGTTTCATGTACCTTCGTTATCTTATATTCCACTCTGTTTAAAAATCATGTTAAGCCAAAAACACATTTGAAGTAACTTTCAACCTAAAATTAATTGACAATACGTAGAGTAGTCTAATATGTATTTAAACTATACCAATAGTATAAAGTAGAGCAATGTGAGACTTTTAACCGTTCAAATCACACAATTCAAAAATAAAATTAAAAAATAATAAAATTTTATTTTGTTTATTATATAATTTAAAATCGAAATAACTCTTTTAATAATCTCAAAGTTTATTTTATACAAGATCTAGGGAAAACTTGCGAAAGACTTGTGGCTAATAGTATTGAAAGTGATATCTTACCATGGTGTTCCCAAAAGCGATGCATGCATCGAATATTTGGAATTTCGAACTCATAATATACACTTGGCAAAACGCTACTAGTCTTAGTACCCTAACTCACTACCTTCATTCACACTCTTAATTATCGACATAATGTTAGTTATTTAATTTCATCTACTTATCATGCAAAAAGTAAATTATATTAGGATGTATAATTTTTCTAGGGTATTACTTGTATGTTATTAGTATTAAATACAACTTATGGTTTATTTGTATTTATAAAAATATTATTAAGAATCAAATAAAATGATAAAAATAAAAATATTGTTTAAAGTTAATTTGTAGATTTTTTATATATTTTTTACAAAAGTTTAACTAATTTCCTCTTTGTACGAAAAACAATATACTTTCATATATATGACGCAGGCAATGACGTGTAGTAGTCAAATTTTCTGCGGACATTTAGAAGAAGAAGAATTGCTAGGTATATTCACCAACTAGCTTTTTGAATTTTGATGTTTTTTTTTAATCACAAATTCAACATCAGTTTCGATCGTATTTCATTCATTATATTTTATCTTTTTTATTTTTAATCATAATCAAAGGTAGGTTCATACAGATAGAACAAATATTTTTGTGATTGAAAAAGGATATTAATTGAGTTTAAGGAGTCTCCACCTCACAAGCATGATATATATACATGTTAATTAAAGATGGATTAAATAATAAATAAGGTAATAAAAATAATGAATTCCAAAATGATTATTTTGAAATTTCTATTTAAATTAGCTTCAAACTTTTAAAATTCCCAATGTTTTTGTTGTGATATAATGATATTATTTGGTTGTCTTTCCAATTAATCAATTGTTAATGTGGCCGTTAATGCTAATTAACACGATAGTTTGATGATGAAGTGACAATGGTTAAGACATTGACATGGATTATTTATGAGTAATTAATTTACACAATTCTAGCATGTTGACATTATAACCAATCCCAATGTTGCGTCTAATAATGGTAATTAATTTAGAATAATTATTTTTCACATGTGAAATATGTTATTTAAATAGAAAATTTTGTAGATGAAATTACATTTCTAGAAATGTATACAAATATTTTAATTAATCAATTGTAAAAAAAATTTACAAAAAGTTAATTGAATTTCTTTATACACTCTATTTTTTACATTTACATCTTTTTTATGATATTAAATAATAAAATTTAACCAGTATTAGATTTTGAATATTTAAGTATACTTAATTTTTTATATATTATAAATTAAATTATCATATATAAACTAAAATTTTGAAATATAATAACTTGATTATCATATTGATTTGATTATTATATTTAAAAAAATATTATTTTATTAATTAAATTTATAATAAATCTATAAATTTAAATTACTGTATCCATCAAATTAAGGAATGAATCCAAATTTAAAAACATTAATATTTGGAACAATAAAAACGTTTGTATTTATTGTACCACGTTGTTGCAAGTAACATAGATTGAAGATATATATAATAAAACAGTGAAGTCTGTATTCAAATCTAAATATATCTCTAAGTGTGCAATAATCCATGCAATAAGAAGAAAGTTTTGTGAGCGGTGAGAACATAGTGGTGATGGGTGGGTTGAAGATGCAAGAGAGCCATTCAAAGTGAGTCTTAGGAAATTGACAAGACAAATTAAAGAGATAATCGATGAGGATAAGGTTGTTTTTCGCTTCAGAAAGTTCAATTCAAGCATTTTTCATATGCCAAGAGATGAACTCACTTTTGAGGTTAAAATATATCTGGATATACGTCTAAGACATAGACTATGAGATCATTTATATACACTATTTTTTGTAATTAAAAATTAAAATCATAATAATTATAATAAATAATTTTTTTTAAAATGAATAATAATTCTAATATAAAAATTATGATAATAAATATAATTAAAATTTTATCGTCTTATACGAAACATTAATATGTATCATGAAACGGAAGATAAACTCAAAGCTACACACACTCATTCCCATTATCCTTAACCGAAATATATCAAATTAACGTTAATTATAAATTTTTTTTTCTCTGCACATGGCGCCTTCCATGTTCATGTGTCTATGGATGAGAGTGACGTGGCAGTAACGGCTCGGGAATTCATTAACTTTCCGTTTTTTCGCTTCACTCGTCCATGCACATGCCCTATACATGGACGGCGGAAGCATAATAATAAATTTTTTTAAAAGAAAACAAAAAGTGGAAAAATCAATTTTATTATTTAAATTAAAACCAATCTATGCATAACTTTTAAATAGTTTAAGTAATTATATATATATATATATATATATATTTATAAATCAATTATACATAAACTAGTTTTAAATTATTAAGAAATTTATTTATTATATTTTAAACTTTTATAACTCACACTATGGTCATCTAAAATAAAATGAATGTGTTTTAAAATGTGAGTCAATTGCCACCATGTCTAATATCTATATTACATGGTCGGCAACGTTAAATTCAGATTATTTTTGTAAAACCAGCATGTGAAATAAATAATTTTTTGTTAAAAAAATATTATTTTTAGTTGACATGAAATTTGATTTTCTTTAATATATTCACTCATATTTAATAAGAAGTGTAATAGATTGAGTCATCCACTCTTTAATCGGATTAAATTCAATCTAAAGTAGTTGAATTGAGTTTTCTTTATAATTAAACCAATTTTAATTAAACTTAAAACTCAGTAGTATTATATATTTTGAAACATTAATTTAAATATTCTATTTTACATAATTAATGGCCAAGATAAGATTTTTTTTAGAAACACGTATTAAAATATTCGATCAATTAATGAAATATTGATTAAGCTGGCAATACAAAAGTTTTGAATATTTGAAAATAGGAGAATAAATATTCCACAACGATGAATACTGAATTACAGTGTATAAAGGTTTCTTTCTTTTGTACACAAATTGAGATATTAAAAAAAGGAAACATGCATTGTATGAAATTGTTTACACGAATATTTCTTTTTCTTTTTTGGAGAAATTTGTCGGTGATCACCATCTTTAAATATATTATATTTCTAGTGTTAGTTATATTTACCATTTAAATATAGTTGATATGATACAAATTAATGGCATGGTGATAAATTTCTACCAACCCTAATATATATATTTTATTCTTCAGAACAATAATAATTTTAATAAATATACTAATATTTAAGATTAAAAAAGTTAGAACATATTAGATATTTTAATAATGAAACCTTATGCTTGTTAGGGCATAGATAGGATCTAAGAAGAGCCAGAAAGCATTGGGACACTAGATCTTTATAGAAAAAGGAACATGGAATTGGAATAAAGATTCTTTTGTAACTAAAACTATTCTTTGAACTTTAAAATCTGTAAAAGATTTAAATTTGACAGCCAATTTTCAAGATTCTTTACCTTTATAACTGTCTTCCAGTATGGTTGATTTATTCTTATTAATCATACATTAATTTATATACCCTCCTGCGTTCTAATTAAAATTTATCACCCTAAGTCTTAATCATGTTTAGAATATGCAAGTTCTTCTAATCACCCAATTTCAAGATCATCAAGTAGTGTAATTTAATTAAATGAAAAATTAAAATTTTGTTACTTAAGTTAAAATGGTATAATTAATATAAAAATTGTCTATTTAATTTTCATTTTATAAAAAATATTAATTTTCTAAATATTTAAAAAATTTTAATTTTCGTTCATCATTTATGTAGATTTCAACCTAGCAACTTAAAGAAAATAAAGAATTTTATAAGCTTATGAATTTTTTTATATAAAATTTAAAATAATATAATTCTCTAGAAAATACATCACATTTTTTATGAAAGATAGTGATTATGAGAGAACAACTAAAATACTTATTTTAAAGGAAATATTATTTCTTATAACAAGTGATTTATATATTTTAAAAATATATGAATATGATATTTGTTTTTTTAGTCTTTGTCTAAGAGAGAAAAATATATATAAAATATGTTTATATTGATTTCTAAATAATGTGGAATTTATTAATTTATGGAATAATGATTAATTAGATATTTTTATGTTTTAATTTAAACAGTGTTTATTTTGTGTTATGGTTAGATAAATGAGATGCATAATGAAAGCTAAAGGGTTCACATTTTATCCATGTTGATGTTTGACTCATAAATTTGTGAAGGAATTTGTCCTTGTCAACCTATTTGCACTTGATCACTAATTCAATAATCATACTTTGAAACAGAATAAGTGAAACTCTGTTTATGTTTTAACGACTTTCTAATGATGATGATATCTTAATTTCAATAATCACAGATGTTGATCATTGACTCATTAAAACTTTCTTTAGCTACACGAAAAAAAAAAAAAAAAGATTCAACCAGAAAGACTAAACTATAAGTTAATCTTCTACCCATTTTTGTCCTAATTCTCAACTTTCTGCAGCAAAGTTGAAAGTTGTTTTTTGGGACCCTTTCAATAGTATACATTTCTGCATCATACTCTCACTCTTCCCATGAATCACCCTCTGTTTGCTTAAAACAACGTTCCATTGTAATTAAATGTTATATTTTCTTTCATATTATAAAGTGTGTACTGACTTTTGAAACATGACTAAGCAATCAATTATTTTAAAAACATTTTAGTCTCTCTTATTTAAAAAAAAAATATTTAGGGCCTAACGAGTTTTTTTACTTTAATCTTTCAACATTTAAATATATATATATATATATATATATATATATATATATATATTAAGTGTCATCTAAAAATATATGTGAAAAGTATTTATCTACAAATTGTTGAAAATCCATAAAATATTTTTATGAAAATTAAATATTTTTACAAATCATTCACATTAGTGTATGCATCAATCAATGATTGTTATAACACAAAATTAACTAATTTTTTAAAAATGTAATGATTAAAAATATATCAATAATATTTGTAATATCTCAAATTTATTACATAAATATAATATACTAAATTATAATATTTTTTAATTATTTAAATATTTTTATTTTTTAAATAAAATATTCAAAGTTATTAAATTTTAATTTATTATCTTTAGTTGAAGAATAAGATGGGATAAGAAAAGAATAAAAAAAGGAAAAAGAAAAAGAAATATTAAGAAAGAGAGAAAAAAATGTATGTTATATTAAACAAATTTATTTATTTTTATTTTATATATGAATTGTTAAATAAATTTAAAACATTTTATTTAAATAAATTATTTAAAATATATTATTTATAAGATTGATTTAAAAATTTAATTATAGTTTGAAATGTAAATATTTAATGCCTCATTATTATATAGAATAATAACTAGTTTACAATTCTTTTTTCTAAAACCTCATACAAATATAAACATTTTTGTTCGAGAAATGAGTAAGAACACGAGAACCCGATGTGAAGGGAGAAAATTAATTCACCCTTTGACTGCTTTGAACTTGGCTATAAGACTTAATGACCTAGAATTGTAGGTATATATATATATATATATATATATATATATATATATATATATATATATATATATATATATATATATATATATATATAAATATATAAGATTGCCACAATCTCTCACACTTTCCTAGGCATGTTTGTAACTTAACTACTTATGTTATCAGTATTATTTTTTATTGTTAAGGACTATTTGTCGGTCCAATATTTCTCAGTTTCTGTAATCTAAAATTAAATTTCAGTCATTTTTGTTAAACAATGTACAAATTTATTTGTTTTCTGTTTTTAAAATATTTTATTTAAAAAACGAAACTTTTATTTGATAATTAATTAGGTAAATAAAATATTTTAAAATTTGATATTTATTACTAAAACAATTTTAAAAACTAAACAATAAATTAAAGCAAACCACCCTATTTCACTGGAGTATATTTTTTGTATTGCTGACAATCTATTGTCTTTAGTAAGTGTCATTCATTGTCATTATTATTGTTTATTATTATAATAAATATTTGTTTCATCTCTGATAATATTATTGATGTTTATTGTTAAATTATTTTTTTTATCTTAAAAAAAGTACCAATAAATTATATATATATATATATATTATTTTTATACTAGATTAGAAAACTTATAAATATACATAGTAGCATTAATTATTGATTGTTGATTAAGCGACCCCATTCCAATGATTTTTCTATGAAGCATTAAATGTCTTTCTCACCTTTGGCAAAAAATAATAAAATAATGTAAAGTTAAATTTTAGTCTTGAAGAGTCTTGGACATTGTTTGGTGATTTTATGGATTTCTATTGTCTTAAAAACACGTTTGAAATCTAACTGCGTAATTAATCTTATTTTGTTTTACAATTTATTTTTTATCAAAATATTAATGATTTAATTTATAAATTCCTTTTTTTTATTATTAGATTATTACCATGCCCAAACTCTCTATTATTAACCAAGAATAAGGTGGTGGCATAAATTCTCTTCAGCTTTGTTTGAACGTATTTACTGTGTCTAAGAATATAGCTTTGCCTAGTTGACGGCGTTTTTTGTTTTTATTTTTATATTTAATAAAAGAAAAAATTGTTTAAAACCAAGAACAATAATAAATCTTGTTTGAAAAATTGAAACGAAAAAAATGGAAGAAAGAGGAAGAAATGGAGCATTGAGGAGAGTGTTATGTAGAGACAGAAGGGAAGACGTTGGAGGAAAAACGAGGAACCAATTAGTGGAACATAATAGCTACATGCCCCCACTCTCACGCTTACAGTTTAACGACTTTTTGATTAATAAGTGTTTAATAGTTAATTACAATGATTAATTTGTTAATTAATATTTAGTCAATTCAGAATGAATTTCAAACACTTCCCATTCGCATTGAGTTCATCAATTCAGTCAGACTCTCCTTCTATCCCTCACATATTCATCGTGTGTGCCATTACTCGTCCTAAACAATGATTATATATATTTATTGGAAACATATTGTTAAACAGCCTTAATGTTTTTAATTATTATTTTTTAATTTTATTATATATATATATATATATATATATATATATATATTACATTTTCTTTCCTACTTTTACACGTGTTATGTATTTTTTTCATTTTTTTCTCTTTAACTATATAATATTATAAGAACTATTTTTCTTATATTATTTCTATTTTTTTATTAATAATAATTTTAAATAATAAAAAAAATATAAATGAAAGATTTTTTTTATTGTTCTTACACGAACGAAAATCTCTCCTAAAACAATATATAATCTAACTTTCGGATCTCTTGCACGTTTGTCTAAAATATTTAACATCATACCATTGAAATAAATGATGCTTATATATGAAATATGCATAATAATGAATCATATTGAGATTATTGTTTATTTATAATATATATATATATATATTATGAATTTTAATTCTTTTATATAAATATATATGGATTATCTCACATTTTTATTTTTTTAGAAAATTTTACGAACCAATTGATAATACGTCTACAATTATTATTTATATCATATTTATATATTTTATTTTACAGAAAATATGAAATAAGAAATTTAGTAAAGATTTTTTTAATAAAAATAGGAAACAACATTAATAATAAGATGTGAGTTTAATTTATATTAGATATTATATTAATTTTAATCCAAAATATCAAGAAAGTGGATTATGAATTTTTTTCTTATATTAGATTTAATTTTCTTATTCTTACTGATTTATACTTACACTTATGTTTTCCCCAACCCAAAATACATTATGATTTACGAATAAAGAGTAGATAAAAGAGGGGAAAAAAAGTTCAGATTCATAAAAAAAGAAAACATCTTTATATATTTATTAATGGAAATACATACGTCTATGTACAACTACCTTTTCTTTACTTAAAAAATCTTAATATATCCACATTTTTTATTATTCTTTTATTTTAATATATAATTTTTATTTACTCTCCACTTATTAGATATATATCATGTTATTTTTTCTTTCTTTCCAATATCATGTGTTTTTTTTTCTTGTTTTGTATTGATAAAAAAAATGATACTATATTATAAGAAATGAAATGATGACAACAAAAGCGGTTATAGGAAGAAATACAAACACATTTTTAAAATATTTATAAAAAAATTATTTCATTTTCTTTATTTATGGTATAAATGTACCCAGTTTTTTCCACTCGTTATCATACTTTTTGTTTTTCTCATTTATTTATTATTCTGTAAATGTATGAATCATAACAATATTTTTTTACTATATTATAAGTGATGATACTTTTATTTTATTTTCTTTTGACACTACAAATTTTTACAAAAGAAAAAATTATTTTATATATAATATAAATATAAAGTTATTATTATTTTTTATTTTATTTTGTTTATTTGTTTCTTTCAAATTTTTTACTCTTTATTTAAATAAAGGAATGAATATGAATGAATAAAAAATATGATAAAGAGAATAAAAAATAAAATTGTTTAGACGAAGAGAAAAAGTAAAAATAAGTTAAAAAGTAAATAAAATTATTATTAATAATTTTATTTATTATTTTAATATATAATTTAATATAATTTTAAATTATTTATAATAATAATATAAAAAATATAAAATAAAAATATTCATGGAGTTATTTAAGTATATATTATATATATTTTCTTACATAATCGATTATAAATAATCTTATAATCGATTTTTTATTTTTTATTTTTACATGTGAAATTTATCTTCAATGTTTCCATGGAATAAACTTACCGTAAATATATATGTGTATATATATATATATATATATATATATATATATATATATATATATATATATACTAACTAGTGAAAAACACGTATTAGTATAAACATAACTTGCATGTTCATAATATATTGTAACTTTTTCTATCCGATGAAACTAAATACGGTTATAAAATGTGGAATCTTCTCTGCATATATTAGGAAAAACACAAATGTTTTAGCATCTGTCAATATTTTTATATTATTAAATTTTAAAATAATTAAATTTTATTTTTAATATATATCACGTTTTCTATCTCTACTTTATACATATTACACTTTTTTTTAACATATTTCTTCCATTTTTCTCTTTCTTCAAATATTTTTTAATTAATTACTCTATTCTCTTTCCATTATCTTATATTCTTTATTCATAATACATTATATATTTTTTTCTTTTTGTCACCGAAACAATTAAAAAAAATATAATCCTTTTATATATAATATATATTTTTCAATTTATTTTTCTTTAATGTACTCATAGTTCTTTTTCCATTAATTACACCGTATAATTTTCTTTTCTCTCATTTTTTATTAATTTTTAAATATATAAATCACAATAACTTTTTTTATACTATCTCTATTATTTTATAAATCATAGTATATTATATTTTTCTCTTTTTTCTAATGACACAAAAAGAGTTACAAAACGAGAAATTTCCTTTAGATACACTAACAAATTGTGTCCAGTTTTTTTTTTTTTTTATAGAATAATGTTTTAATTGTAACTTAAGATGATACATTTAAAATGTGAAAAAAAAGCAAGAAAGACAACGTATAATTGAGGGTGTTTTAGAAGAAAGAAAAATAACATAAAAAGATGTCATTAAAGGTGTTTTAAGAGAGAGAAAAAAGTCAAATTTGTATTAATTAATTTATTAATGATATTAAAGAAAATGAAAGAAACATAAAACTATAAAATATAAAGTAACAAAAAAATTAGGATAAGTAAAATAGTAAATGATGATACTAAAAATACAATTGTAAATGGAATATTATATATATATATATATATATATATATATATATATATATATAACATAGGTAACAAGATAAAAATAAAATATGGAAAAAATCCAAATAATTTTTTTAAAATATATGAAAATTATTATTATTTTTATCAACAATAATAACGATCTTATATTGTAATTTTGATGAGAACATATTTATTGTTCGATAATTTTATTTTTTATTATCTATCATCTAGTGATAAATTATTATATATAACAAGATTATCAAATTTTTTTATTACTTTAATGATAGTATAAAAATCTTCAGATTAATTATTGATAAAAAATGAATCTTATTAAATAAACACTTACGAATTTGGTTTAATCAACGAAGGGTAGGAGTGAAAAAGGAAAATAAAACAATAAATGAAAAAAATTGATTGATGAATGAGAATGAAAATAAAAAAACATAAGATAAGTTTTATTTATAAATATTTATTTTATTAATTATAATAATAAAATAAATATAAATATTAATGACATAATTAATTATACAAATATATAAATGTTACTGATAAAATAAGTATATCACAATATAATTGATTATATTGTGATATAATTAATCATACAATATAAATATTTAATACAATATTGATACAATAATTAATTATGTTTAACTTTTCGTTATTTTTTGTTGGTTTTAACGAAATGAAAAATCAACATATATAAATATTTTTTGGAAATCACAGTTTTTTATTTTTGCGATTTCTTCGTGAATCAGTATCCTCAATTTAGAATAATTTTTAGAATAATTTGTTAGTTTAGAATAAATATAACTTAAAAAAAGAATATAGTTAATAAAAAATAATTAATATATTCTCATATATATTAATTTTTTTCTAAAAAATCAATAATTAAAAAAGAACAGATAAAACAATACATAGTGTCAAAAATAGTAATGATAAAAAAATTAAATTAAAATACATATATCAAGAAATGGATTAATATTAGCATTCTTATTGATATCAATAAATTTTTTTATCCATTTAATTAATTGACCTCCAACATTCATTTTATTTTTTATTATTTTTTTGACATTAATCCACCAAAATATCCCTTAACAGACAAATAAAAACTACTTCATAGAGATAATCATGAATGAAAACTGTCTCTCTGAATAAGATTTCTGGTATACACATTACAAATTGAAACATACTTAAGGGATTAAATTATCTTTCCCTTAAAGAGAAACAAACATGTGAAAAATAAAAATAAGTAAAAAAATTCTGGACACATTGATTAAGAAATTAAAAAGAAACTTATTGAGATGCACATAAACACATCTTCATACAATGTTTGAATGTGTTTTTATACGTTAATCAATGTCTTTCTTTAATGAGTGTCTTAAAAATGTTGATTAGCAAGATTAAGAAGTAGGCAAATGTAAAAAATATTAATTGAAAACAATAAATACATTATCTCAAACATTAATTAAATCCCATTAGCAGAAAAATATGAATTTTCTGACAAGGACCAATGGTGTTAGAAGATAAAAACTGAATTTTTTTTGTGACGTGATGAATAGATAAACAGATGGATAGAGTGACTGACTAGGTTGTAATTCCGTCCAGAATCCATGGGCAAATTGGTAGACTGCAAAAATATTATTTTGGCAATCAAAAACTGAAATTAATGCTGCCTATAAATTGCAAACCCCGAGGTGAATCCTGACCTCAGCACACCGCTCTCAACTCGACTCAACTCATACCATAACATTACCTCTTCAACACACATAGTCACATACATTGTTACCTTCTCTCACAGACCATCAAGATTCTTCTAGGTAGAGAGATATTCATATTCTGTTTGTACTATTTTCTTTTCTACTGACAATCCTATATCTGTAGCCTTTTAACCTATGCCTTTCGTCTAAACTAGTGTTCAAATTCTTGACACCCTCTACTTCGTTTTATTGATGCAAATTTCCAGTTTTAATATACTGTTGCTGTTACATCTTCCACTGGCTTCTGGGTTGTTTAACAAGACAGGGTTGTGGGAGTCCCAGAAAACCAGATGAATTTTTCTATGTTTTTTTTTCTTTGGGACCAAACAAGACATGTTTTTGTTGACTTTTTTTTTTTTTTTTATCTTAGCATGTCTCTTTTATATACATTAAAATATTGCACTTGTGATTGGTAAGCTTTATGATATGATTCAGTTCTGGTTTTCCAGTTGTCTTCTGGTTCAATCCCTCTAACCCAATTCAGGTCTTTCTCTGCAAAGGGTATTTCAAAAACTAATCTTTACGGAGCCCCACTTTTTGTTTCGTCCTTTTACCCTTCCAGGACTACTTTTTGGTTCCCTTTGACTTTTTTGTTTTTTACCTTTTTTTTTTTTTTTTTTTTTTTTGGTTTTTTGGGTGCGGTAATGGCAAGTGGTAACTTAAAATTACTTCCTTTATTGAATTTTCTTCCTTGGTTCCCGATATTTCACGGGCTTCTTTCTCTGCTTCACACGAACTTAGTGTTGATGGTTGGAGATTTTTTTAATTTTCGTATTGGTGCTTGGAACAGATCTTTGGAATAGTGTGGTTGACTTGAACAAAGAAGGAAAAGCCAAAGATCGAAGCTCATAATTTTCTCTCTGATATCTGTTCCCTGCTTTGTTGTTTTGTTTTCGGGATTCATCACTTACCAATTTGGTTGTTTTCTTTCATTTTCTACATCGTTGTCCATGGTGTTAACGTTTCTCTTTGTTTTGGTCTTTCTAATGGTTCAGAGCATCCCTTGAAAGCGCATTTGTCCTGTTTCTGGCATTTATGTTTGGGAATTTATTGATCTGGGTCCTATTGCCACCAAAACAAGGAGGAAAGATCACAATACCAGGAATATGCCAATTATGATATTTAAGTCAAATAAATAAAAAACCTCAATGAACGGTGTAGTTTAGCTTTATCCATATTTTGCTTCTGTGATGCAATATAACCTCTTTCTTGCTGTTTGGCTTTGTCAAAATTGTTTCTTTATGTAAATCAATTATCCCCCTCCCTCCCTTTTTTTAGCTCTTTAGGACTAACATTTATGGGGTTTCAGGAGATAATATTGACTCATAACTCAATTCTTATTGCTGCTTTATATATAATTGAGTACTGTTTTTGTTCTTCTTTTGTAATAGGTGACTTGAAGGACTGCGAAGATGTTGGAGAAAGTGGAAGGATTTAACATGGAGAGAGTGATGGAGGAATTTGAGAGGGTGACAAAGGATGCTGGGAGGATTCAAAGGGAGACCCTGAAAAGGATTTTGGAAGATAACGCTTCTGCTGAGTACTTGTTGAAGTTGGGCCTGAATGGGAGGACTGACCCTGAGAGTTTCAAGGCCTTTGTTCCACTGGTCACTCACAAGGAACTGGAGCCTTATATCAATAGAATACTTAATGGTGATACTTCTTCTGTTCTCACTGGCAAACCCATCACCACCATGTCTTTGAGGTCAGAATTTACACATGTTTATTCCATAGAAGAAGTTGAATTTGCAATTCAGATCCTGAAAAGGGGAAAAATTGGTATTCTTGCAGTTCTGGCACTACTCAGGGAAAGCCAAAATATGTGCCATGGAATGATGAACTGTTTGACACCACATTGCAGATATATCACACCTCTTTTGCCTTCAGGAACAGGTTTTCAATTTCATCTCTTGTTTGTCCTTTTCCTCAATGATTTTCATTTCTCTGCTATTTGGAATGGGCAACTGACACAATTCCATTATATAGGGAATTTCCCTTAAACAATGGCAAGGCCTTGGGCTTTATCTACAGCAGCAAGCAGTTCAAGACTGAAGGGGGTGTGCTAGCTGGAACTGCCACAACCAATGTGTTCCGCAACCCAGGGTTCAGGAATGCAATGAAGGCCACTCAGTCCCCATTTTGCAGCCCTGATGAAGTTATATTTGGTCCTGATTTTCACCAATCATTGTACTGCCACCTCTTGTGTGGGCTAATCTTCAGGGAAGAAGTTCAGATGGTGTCTTCCACATTTGCACACAGCATTGTGTATGCTTTCAGGACCTTTGAGCAAGTGTGGGAGGAGCTTTGTGTTGATATCAAAGAAGGGGTTCTTAACAGCAAGGTCACAGTTCCATCCATTCGGACAGCCATGTCTAAGCTGCTCAAACCTGACCCTGAGCTGGCCAACTTGATCCACGGCAAGTGCATGGGGCTGAGTAACTGGTATGGCCTAGTACCAGAGCTTTTCCCCCATGTTAAGTATGTTTATGGAATCATGACTGGGTCAATGGAACCTTATTTGAAAAAGTTGAGGCATTATGCTGGAGAGTTGCCTTTGTTGACTTCTGACTATGGATCTTCTGAAGGGTGGGTAGGAACCAATGTGAAACCAAGAGTGCCACCCGAATTGGCCACTTACACTGTGCTTCCTCAAATTGGCTACTTTGAATTCATCCCTCTGAGAGAGCAAGAAGGAACTAAGGGAGATGCAAGTTTCCGTTGTATGGATCCTCAGCCTGTGGGACTCGCTGATGTCAAGGTGGGTGAGGAGTATGAGATTGTCATCACCAATCCTGCAGGTATTCAACTCTTGCTATTGTTTTCCATTCCAATCAATGAATCTGACTAAGAATCAATCACCATGACCATTCCTCAAACCTCCTTTTTCTTCTGTCACAATTGGAATTTTTTTTATTGGCATACTGTTTTGAAAAACTCGTTGATTTTTTTGACAAATTACTGCTTTTTAATTTAACATTTTCTGAAGGGAGAAGGGTTTAGGTGGTTTACCTTTCTTTTTCTGACCTGCATGGGACCAACTTTAAGAAAAAAAAAATCCTAGTGATTTCCAAAGGAACATAGTACATACCTAATCACATTAATATTTGTACCATTCGGAGACAGGTCCATTCTTAGTTGCTGGCATTTAATTTTGGATTTTGGACATGTATGGATCTGCTTCTCTATAAGCACTTCTTGGAAGAAAAAATGAGAATAAAATTTGAAATTAGATTCTTTGTAAGTTAAAATTAATTTATGTTAAAGTTAATATGTAGAAGTTATCTCATATAAATCGTTTAATTTTTTTTTTTTAGTTTATGTGTAAATTAATTTTAATTCATAGTGAAGCCAATTTTATTTTCTTTTTCTTATTTTTTTTCTAGAAGAAGTTCCTTCCAACATGTCATTACTTGTCCTTGTTTCTGCAACCCACTGTACCTCGAATCTGCATGTCCTTTTTTCATATTTACATGCATTCGATAATACAAAGCTTATTCCTTTCAGCCTTTCAGACTTTAGTTGCATTCTCTTCTTTTTCTATTAATTAAACTGAGTACAGTTTTATGCTATCAAATAATAAAACAGTAACAACCAATAAATAGAATTGACAGCACAGACCAGATAACCTTGCAACTTTTCAAAGCATTTTTACTTATTTTTTTTTTTCTCATTTTCCCTCTACAATGAGTAGAATTGTCTATGCATCATACAATGTTAGTAATATTCTTCACAGTAAACATGTTCAAATATAATTTGTAAGCATGTCAAATTATAAACTCATGATACTTTCTCATCTACATTCACGTCATAACTGTTCTTGGTAGCAACCTTTGAAAGATATTTTACCCTAGTCTAACAGCTAAAACTGGAAATATAATATACACAATGCATAGTAGCAAAATACAGATAGTGTACTAATATTATACAGAGTTAAATTTTAAGATTCTTCCTGGTATATTTATATGTACTGATCATCAATTTTATAACTTGGCTTGATTTGCAGGCTTGTACAGGTATCGACTTGGTGATGTGGTGAAGGTTATGGGGTTCTATAACTCAGCTCCAGAAGTGAAGTTTGTTAGGCGTAGCAACCTTCTACTTAGCATCAACATTGACAAGAACACAGAGACAGATTTGCAGTTAGCTGTGGAAGCAGCATCTCAATTGTTGGCAGAGGAGAAATTGGACGTTGTAGACTACACAAGCCACATAGATATATCCAAAGAGCCAGGCCACTATGTGATATTCTGGGAAATCAGTGGGGAAGCAAGTGAAGAAGTGCTTGGTGGATGTTGCAACTGTTTGGACAAGTCTTTTGTGGATGCTGGCTACACCAGTTCTCGCAAAGTCAACTGCATTGGGGCCCTTGAACTCCGAGTTGTTCGGAGAGGAACATTCCAGAAGATTCTTGAGCACTTCCTCTCACAAGGAGCTGCTGTGAGTCAGTTCAAGACACCAAGATGTGTAGGCCCTACAAACACCAAAGTGTTGCAAATATTGAATGAAAATGTTGTGAAGAACTATCTCAGTACTGCCTTCAATTGAATAATAATAATAATAATAGTATTTAGTAATGATAGCTATCTATATAGTTTCCATTCTCAAATGAATAAAAAGTTTACCTTATTTCTACTTTTCTTCCCATGCTCAATTCTTTATGCTCTGCCTGACACAGTCCAAGCACACCTCTGTCACCTTTATCACCTCTCTTGCACCCTCTCTACAATATAATAACCACTGGTTGACCATAATGGATAGAAATCCACATGTTCGGCTGGAACTGAGATCTGGGTGTGTTAACTTTTAATAATATTGGAGATAAAGGCTACTCTTGTCGGGAATAAAGGTGAAACATCATATGAATATGTACCCTATGTACAAAACATAGACAAAAGAAAAGGTTAGCAGATTAAAATGGTTTGAGAAGCTGCATGTGGCATTGGTTAAACTCGTCATATTAGAACTACATCGGTTCTAATTTGCCACAAAGTATTTCTAAAACGATTCATGGTTTATAGTTTAATAATAGCACAAGCACCAAAGTTGTCATTGACATATGATGTTTGGACACTTTAATCTGCTTCCCATTACAATCCCCACTTCTGTATGTTGGATGGTGATCTTCCAAAATATCCTTCAGGAGCTATGTTACAATTTTGGGATATTCATGAATCATTTTTTCCCTCTCAAGAATATGCTTGTTGCCTTGGAATTTTGTCACTAAATGTATATGGCTAACACTAAAAGGGAATTTAAAAAGGGAGTATTTTATGAGCAAATGCGCTTTCCAACTCTTTCATCTTCCAACCAAAGATTGGAGGATAAATAGTGGGGAGTCAAAAGTTGGTTGCTGAGAGAAAGTATAGAATA
The DNA here is from genome assembly GCA_963425845.1 of Sphenostylis stenocarpa. Lineage (NCBI taxonomy): Eukaryota > Viridiplantae > Streptophyta > Magnoliopsida > Fabales > Fabaceae > Sphenostylis > Sphenostylis stenocarpa. The sequence continues at coordinate 60,098,318 of OY731401.1, forward strand.
TTTTTGTGACTAATTTGGTGGGATTTAACTGTCACTAAACACTAATTAGAGCAGTGATGCACCAATTAGGATCCCCCACAGAATCACAAGGGGATTAATTAAAGGAAAAGGACAAATACTGTTTCTCCATCACTGTACCTTTCACGTGACAAGGACTTGTTTAATGTGATTAGAAGAGGAAAAGTGTAAGGATCCGGTGTTAGAAAGCAGTTGGGTGGATCTCACATTCATGGAAGATAGTGCTGTGTTTGTTCACTTGTGCTAGTCTTTCTATGGGTGAACTTGTCCCTTAAGATAAGAGTTGAATTCATTATAGTAAAAATAAAAGAATATTGAATCAATTATTTTTAAGATCAAGATTTTTTTTTTAATTTGTAAAAATGTTCTTTACTTGAAGTAAACTATGTGGGGGTAGTGGCCCATTTTGAGAAAAGAAGGTAAGGGAAGGTCCCCATTAAAGTTTATGTGAATTAGGTGAAGATTAGGAGCAATGTTGATTGATGGTTTGGTCCATCTTGATTTGGGATATTGGATTGAGTTAGTATGTTTGTGAGGGTAATACAAAAGCAAGGGTTTTCCAATTCCAATGTCAAACAAAGTAGGACAGAAACAGAAGCCAACATTGCATATGCACAAGCATGATATTTATTTTCTTCACACGTCATGACCGTAAACCAAGAATTTGTTTATGCAAAAACTAATATTTCGTTTTTTCATATTTTTTTAATTTAATATAATATTTTTTTAATTATTAAATTAAAAAATCAAATCAAATAGTAAATTTTTAATTTTTACTTTTTAAATATTTAAATAAAAAATTATCTTAATTAAAAAAAAGAGTAATTTTTTTTAATTTTTATTATTCATTTTCTTATAATCAATTAAAATAAATTATTAAAAAAGTGATGAATTTTACTTTTAAATTAAATATATTTTTTATCTTTTAAAAAAAAAAGAATTAAAGATTAAAAACAATTAATTCAATTATTATGTTAAAATTTGTAAAATAATTTTTATGTTCTTAAGACACGTGATTTAAAATTTATTAAATCATATGCTCCAAAAGGTCTTAAATTTAGATGATTTAACTCTCTTTTTTTAATCTTGTAAATTATCAATTAATAATAATTTTGCCTAATAAAATTGAAACTGGCAATAAAAAATCAAAATTAGTAAAACGAAAACTAAGGATGTAAGTTAAAATTGTTAAAAAGCAATTCAAAGATAATTTGTATGACTAGTAGAAGAAAATATTTTATTTTTAACTATAATTGTTTACATTATTAACCATAGTATTGTCAGAGATCTTGAGTGCATATAAATTAGAAATATTTTTAATTTATTTTATTTCATACTCAAAATGACATTACCAAAGTTCAAACTTTAATTATTTAATTAGTTAAAGTACACAAGTTATTACTACTTACTAAATTATATAATTTAATTATACATGATTTATATTTAAATTCATAATATATTATATAATTAAATTGCATAACTCAAAAATTAAACATATAATATAAACATTGAAACAAAGTTTGCAAGATCTAATTATAGAGATACAAGAAAGTTAAGCTAAAGTATACATAAAATCTGTGATTCCTTTATGTTTCAAATATAATGTTTTTTTTATTAGTTTTATTTTGTAAAATTATCATACTTAGGACTGTTAAAACCAATAGTCTGACCCAACTTAATATATTATTATAGAATAAATAAAAAAATTTAATAATTCAGGGTCACTTATATTTTAAAATAAATCATAATTTTTAGTTTTATATAACCGTAAAGAGATCAATGAATTAATAGATCAAATTTAGTAAATGAAAATAAAAAATTATTGTATTTATACTAAAATAAATAATTTAAAAAATATTTAAATAATTTTTTAAAATTTAAATTATATTAATAAAATTAATTTTTATTTAACCTATGATAATTTAATATATAAGAATTAAAAATTTCCTTTATGGTTATTATTTTTTTTATTTTAATAATTTATTGATCCAAAATATTAATTAATCTTAACATTAAATATTAAAGGAAGTAATTGTTACAATTTTTTTTCATATTATTATTATTATTAAAATAAATTGATATTTTATCAAATTAATTAAAAAATATTTTTAATAAAATAATATTATTTTTTATTTAAAAAATAATTATTATTTTAATCTGACCTAAATTCATATAATTATGGTGTAAATAGACTGAGTTAAAACCCTAATATAACTTGCTTTTCTTCGGAGTCATATCACTGGAAATATTTATTGTTTCTTGGTATATTTTAAAAGGATTGTTAATTAAGAACTTAAACCCTAGTTGTTGTTGACATTACCCACATTTGGCACACTTCATCCCCATCTATGAAATCAGGGTTCATGTCTCTTTCACAGAAAAATTGACTACTGTTTGTTTGTTTCCTACTACTATGGTGGAAATTTACTATTTGAATCATGAAAGTTGCTTCAAAGGATAAACACAATCGCATGGATGCTTCAAAACCCTAATCACTCAAACAATTTCTACTCACAATTCTTAAACAATACATTATCTTCATTTTTTTACTCTATTATGTTATTAAGGTTCTACATCTGCCATCATAAAGAACCATAGGTTATAGAAAATTTGTCATTTAGTTACTCTAAAAACAAAACAAGATAAAAATTGAACCTTAAATTTAAAAGTTAGAAGAAGAAGGTCACAATCTCAATGATATTCGAATACAGTATTAGTTAGAAACAATATTAGTCATCGCTTATAAACATAATATACACACTTACTATATCTAATTACTTAATTAAATACCAGACTGTTTTCTGCCTAATCGTCTTCCGTGAAGGACTAAAAGATAACTACACGCATTAAACCGTAGCCAGAAAAAGAAAGAGTAAGAATCTAAAAGACTTTTGGTTTCATTCTTAGTACAATAACTTCATAAATAATGTAACTCCTTAAAAATGTTGCAAAATGATAAATTAATAAGCAATTTATTTATGACTAATAACATTTATATATATATTTATATAATTTAATAACACCATGATTAACTAATTCAACCTAAATCTATTTATTCTAGGATTAAATGGGTGAACCATTAGTGATTAGATTCAAGTTTAGATTACAAATATTATATCATCCTTCTAATTTATTCTTCAAATTTTTCGTATTTTAATGAAACTTATTTTGACATTCTTATAATTTGACAGCAGAGGACTGAACTTCTGTAAAACTTCCCTCAAACCGAAAGATCACGCAATATATATATATATATATATATATATATATATATATATATATATATATATGTGTGTGTGTGTGTGAAAAAAAGAACATTATTTTTCTTTTATAATATTACTGAAATTACTTACTATATCCATTGATAATAATATAATAAATATAATATGTCTATTAAGTGTTTGACTTTCGTACCACTTTTATAAATATGTTAAATGACATTAAAAATTTAATACATGGGTATATATGAAGATGTTCAAATATACAATAAAAAATTTATTTATATTATTTTTAACAAAATTAGTTTATAACAAATATTTTTAAATGGAAATTTTCAAATATTTAATGATATAAAATAAATACAAATATGTATCTATAAGTTAAACGGATATTAATATAATATAATTACATATATAAATGTATATAAATAGTACAGAAATATTTACTTATCACTTAATTTTTATTTTTCATCATTTTAAATAAACTACTATGATTTTTAACTTATCTATATATTTAACAAATATTTATTTTATTATTGTTATCATTCATAAAAAATATTTTAAAATAACAAAACTAAAAAAAGAAAATAAATTTGAATGTAACTTATTTGACTGTTAACATAATGTTTATACAATAAAAATATATAAATAGACATTTTTTATATAATATTAATCTTTTTTATTCATGTAACATGAGAATAATAATTATCTAATTATATTTTAATTATAACATATTTATTAAATTTAATAACTACAACATATATTTAATAAAAGTTACCTTAATTAATACGAATATATGTGATAATTATTTAATTATTTTATTATAAATGAGTTTTTTCTTTCTTTATGGAATAAGATCGATCGGTGCCACGTGAAGATCAAACTCACATGCAATGTTTGATCATTCATTCATTTTCTATTAATTTCTGTGGAGGATTTGGGACACCAATCACCTAAAGGAACAAGAAATTAAAAGAAAAAAAAATGTAAAAATTCTCAAGATGCTTTGATTATACTTGGGTTGGTGAGCCATGAAAGACATGCATATAGATCGAGTGCTACCCATCACTGTGACTCTCATTTTAATTTACTTTATAGTTTTTTGTCATTTTCCTCCACAAAACATGCTAATAAACACAACCATATGGATTATTTTATATAACCTTTCAATTATTATTCTATCAAACAAAATGGTTAAGTTTATTATATATAGGAAACTCCCTCGAAACCATTCCCAGGCTAACCAAGAAAACATATTGTTGAAGAGAAGAGGAACATTAAAAGAAGCATGTAAGGGAAGTGAAACCATGATAATGGTGATGAACTCACCAACACTGAAGGGAGAAGAGTGTGAGAAAGAAGAAGAAAAAGCAATGGCAATATGGGATTGTGGTAGTCCATTGTATGATTCTTATGAATTGGCATCTCTTGATCATATCATTGATCGACATCTGATGACATTTCCTTCTTCCATTGGATCATCAAAGCACATCATCACCAGATTCACTACTCATCACTCTCATGATCATGATATGGTGCCACACGAACTTGGTTCTCCAGGGAAATCCAAAGGGTCTTTCATGGTCACTAGCATGAGTAAAATTTCGGTGAAGATCGTGAGGAAGAAGAAGAAAAAAGAAGAGATCAAGGGAAATAAAATGAGAAGAGGGTTTGCTGGATTTGTGATAGGCTTGCTTTATTCGTGGAGGAAATAAGAAAATTACGTGATTCAAAGTTTTTCTTTATTGGTGCTTGAATAGCAATCAATGAGTTTCATTGTTGATCTTTCAGACTTTGCTGTTATAATTTTCTTGCTATTGTAATTTGTTACCATAAAACTTTTTTACAATAATCTTATCTATTATTTAAACTTTTATTTTTAATATTAGTGCTTTTGGCACATGGGTGCAGGTTAATTTATTTATTTCATTGAGTGTAATTAATTTGTTTTTTTTTTTTTTACTTCAAAACATATTTATTTTCCTCTTTTTTTATATACAAGATAACTTTAAATGAATATAGTAGTATAGGTTTTTGGAAAAAAGAGAAGACAAATATTTTATTTTTAAATTAACATAGTTATACAATATTTGTAAAAATACAAGAGTCTCCAGAAAAACAAAATCATGTCACAAAATGAAAAATAATAAGAGTCATTAAACATGTGAGTGTAATTAATAATTCAAATTTTAAGTTATGTATAACTTTATTGTTTACATCTTCTTATCTACTCAAAAACAAAATTATTTTTGGCGGAAAAAATACAGTTTATAAAATATATTTCAAAAATATAATTTTACTTAATTTATAAAATATATTACTTGTTTTTTTTTAAACACCAGATTAATTTTATTCAGACTAAAATAATAAGAATCATCGTTAATCACTGAAGAAAAAACAAAACAAAACAAAAGCAAACTAATAAACTATGACTTGTTAGCATTGTTGAGATAGTATACATTCTGTTGGGCTTTAGTCAAAACTATTTATTTTAAACACAGAAGTCGATGTGGGCCTGAAAATTGCAATTTCAGGTGGAATTTTCCGGGTGTTTCTTGATAATATTTTAAAGTTCTTTCTGGAAATTTTTCATATTGATCTTTCTGAAAGTTCTTGAATAATTTTTTCAGAAATATTCGGAAAATTTGATTCTCGAACGCTTATGAAAAGCTTCTGAAAAGTTAATAAGGAAAATTTCCAAAAATTTTAAAAAATTGATTCTGAATTCTGGAAAAAAATATTCCAAAAAATTTATTAAATGAGTTTTTCAATTTTTTTTAGATTAACCTTTATGAAAACTTTTCCAAAGCATCTTAAAATCAATTTTCTAGAGTATTTTTGAAAAATTGATTCCAAAACATTTCTAGAAAACTTTTGGAAAGTTTATTCCCTTTAACACAAAAGAAGAAAGGAATTATATAATTATAGAGATACACACAAAAATAAAAAATACAAATAACATATTTGTTATTTAATATAAGACATGAGGATGAAAAAAAAATTATGAAGGTGAAAAAGAATGAGTCAATTTTTGTAATCACAAATAAACCCAAACCACATGGAGATTTTATACTTTGTTGCAATATTATCACCTCACAACCACAATTTTCAACAAAATAAGTAAATAAATAAATTGTACTATTTTAAAAATTTAATAAAATTATATGATTTTTCTATTTTTATTTTTATGTTATTACAGTTTTTTTTTATAAAAGATCATCATAAGGATTTTAAAACATAAAAGTCATATTATTTCATAAAATTTAAAAAATAAATAGTAATATATATAAGGAAATGGAAATGGAAATGGATTAAGTTTCTACAGTCGTTGTTTTGACTTTTCCACCTAAAATATAAGAATTGATTTGAAGTAATATTCATAACATGGCCCATGGCCCATGACCCGGGATTTGGTCCAACAAGAGGAAAAAAAAAGTTTAAAGAAGAAAAATCAACAGATATAATAATCATTTTAATATAACTCAGAATTATAAGCATTATCGTTTTAATTTTCAAGATTTGTTTTTATAATTTTTTTTAATGTAAAATATTATTATTTCGCTTGTGGTGTATGTGTATACATGGGTCCATGGGTGCATGTATGTGTATACATATTAGAAAGGTCATTTTGAATTTTATTTAATTTAATTTTATAGAGTTGACTTAACTAATATGTTGACCAATATTAATTGCCAACTGTCTAGAATACATAATATATTATTAAAATATGCTTCATTGAAGCATATAATTTATAATTGAGTTCTTTTGGTGAAGAAGTAACCTTTGAAATGATGAACATAAATTCTTGAATGTGATACACGTTATTTATAATAAGCATAGGTCAATAGCAATTAACCTTTCAATTGAGTTAGGGGTGTGGTATAATTAGAATAATTAATATAACATTGTTCAAGTTGACTTTGTCTTCAATTTTCATTACAATGAAAACATGAATAGACCCATAAAGTAGTATCATTGCAACACAAGAAAGCATTTGTAGCAATATGATTGAATCAATGCCATTCATTCACAATGGCACTAAATTAATAATTAATCACATTAGACATGTAATGTTGTTAAATTTATTTTTAATATTTTTCTCTTCAAAATAATTTTTAATAATTTATTATCTTTTGTTTCTATAATAAATATAGCTAAAAAGATGAAAACTATAATTTAGATAATTTATAACTTTTTCCATAAGTAATAACATTAAATATTTATTATTTTATTAATTTATTTATTCATTTTCTTTTTAATTATTACTAATTTATTAATTCACTTATCACTTTCTTTCTTTTATAACTCTTACCTACTCATAATTACATATATTTAAAAATAAAATTAAAATAATTAAACAAAATAATATAATAATAACAAAAAAATAAACATCAAAAATTTCATAACTTATAATATTATAACGAAAACAAAATAAAAGGAATTATTTACACTTTTAAATGAAAAAAAAAACAGAAAAAATAAAATAAGATTGAAAATTAGCTTAGAACTTATTGTTGTAATTTTTTACAAATCTATAGAACATATAAAAAAAACGGTAAAAGGAATGAATAATAAATATAAGATAGAAAAAGAAAAAATCAATTAAAAATAAAATAAAAAATTAGAAAAAAGATAAATTTATATTTTTTATGTGTAAGTGAAAAAAAAGTAATTAATACTTTTCATTTTATTATTTCATCTGTCAATAATTTATTATTACTTGATATTTTTCTAGTAAATGAAAAAAAAAAGTAATTAATATTTTTAACCTATGCTTCAAGGACACACATCATAAAAATAGTTAGTAAACAAATAGTTGATGTAATCTTAAATTTGTAATTTTTTTGTTCTATATGTGGTCATTCTAATGAAATAGGTTTAAGGGTGAATAGTAATTATATACAGTAAATGAATTTTAATAAGATGAAAACTCAGTAGTGTGAAAGGGTCGAAAATTCCAAAGTAAGGACAAAGTCAAAGACATGTCGGTAATAGATACTGAAAAGGGAAGGTGATAATGGCTATATATGCTTCAACAAACAGCAATAAATAAGGGTGGGTCCCACTCAACGTGTTGTAGGACCCTTTACTCTAGGGTACACCTCTTAGTATATTAAAGAAACTTTGATAGGAGATTTTAATTTATGACCGTTCATATATATATATTTTTTTTCATTTTCAATATAAACACAGTATCTTTCTTGATTGAAAAATTAGTAAAAGTAATAATATGTCCATATTGTTAACTAATTTTTGTATAAATATGTATTTGAAATTTCAACTTATTAAAAGAAAAATTAATATATGTCATATATAAATAAATAAAATTCACGTGGTTCAATTCAAGACTTAATAATATATATATATATATATATATATATATATATATATTTTTTTTTTTTTCAAACAGTTTTCGTATTGTGGAACTTATGATTTTTCAGATAAATTAAAATTATTTTAAGAAATTTCCGATGTTAGAGGAAACTTGGTTTTGATGGTGGAATAATAAGGTAAATTACTAAAGCAAATGTTTGGAATTCTATTGAAGAAGTCAATAAAAATCGTGTCAAATTTGATGTTTTATACAGAAATTATATTGTTTAGATTTTGGTATAAGGAAGATTGATGAACCAAAGGAAGTTAGTAAAATATTTTTTTTATATCTTATTTTGATTTTAAAAACTTTTTGCAAATGAATAGAATTAGGTCAACTAGGAAGACATGAAGGTAATGGTAGAGTTGATGACTTCTTCCCATAATAAATGTTGATAAGTTAATTTTGTGATTTGATCACTTCACACGTTTACCAAAAGTACTTCCGTAATTAGATTGTTCCTCCTGCCGCGTATGATGACGAAAGTTCAAATGACTCTCCCTAAACTGCGTTTTCTGAGACCATTTCCGACTCCTTCGAGGTAGGGATGGAAAATCTTTTCGGACCAGTGACGGAAAAATTATTTTTCAGAGATCATGATAATTTTTTTAAAATAAAAAATTGTGATAAAATTTCGTATTATTTTAATAATATTAATAATAATATAGTGCGTACGGGAATATAATTTTATTTTTTAGTTGTTTTTATAAAACTTAATTAGTATTTTATAATTTTAAAATTATTTTAATAATATTTAATGATAATATTATAATATATAAAAATATTATTATTATTTTATTAAATTAATTTTGTAAGATTGAGTGAAATGACATAAAATGGATCAATGCTGTGTTTACTATTCATGCAAAAATAAAAATAAGTAATTATTATATTTATTTATATGTATGAATTTCTATAGGTTTAAGAATTAATTCTTGGCATTTATTTTTTATTGTATTTTTATTGAGTTTTTTTATGTTTATTTTTTTCACACAAATCTGAGACTTACTTATAATTGTGATTCTTAAATTTTTATAATTTTAATCCTTTAATTATCGGCGATTATTTTTCTAAAATTAAAGAGTATAGTTATAAGAATTTGTTTGCAAATAGAATTGGAAAGTAATTCAATATAGACTTAATATTATTTAATGTCAGTGTAATTCCATCCTGAATATATGAAGAAAAACATAAAAAGTTAATAATAATACATACATAATCGATTGCATTATAATTTTTTTAAATACATTCAACTAAAAAGTTATATCACAATAATAATTAATTAATAAATATATACAATTTTTGTAAATAAATAAATTTATTTTATATTTTATTTTTATTTACTTATTTTTTTCTTAATTCAAATAATCTCAATTTTCATTATTTTTTCTTTTTTTTTTCATTTTTTTCTATCTCAAATTTACCTTCAAATTCAAATATAAATTAAAAGAATTTGTTTAATATTTATAATAATAAATATATAAATAATAATAATAATAATAATAATTAATAATAATATTATTATTATATTAATAATAATACAAATAATTATTTTAATAATAATAATATAAGAATGATAATTATAATAATAATAACTTTCATCAAATAATAATTTGTTAATTTTCAAATTTCTCATATTAAAATATTTTTTTATTTACATTAATCAAATCACTCACCAACTTTTTATTATTTTCTTATATTTTCTATCATCTTTATTTTAATTTAAACAATTTCATTTTCATCTCTTTTTTTCTCCTCAAATATATTATTTTCTATTTTCTTAAATTTATCCTCCAATCTAAAAAAAATAAAATTAAGTTTTCAAGTTGACAAATCATAGTAGCATTTTTCAGTAGGATAAATAATTTGTTACTCTTTTTAAATAGTTTATTTTCTTTCTTTTTATTATTTAAAATGAAGTTAATGTTATTTTTTCTATCAATTGAAAGTCGCGGTGTTAGTGAATTTGGACACGAGACATTTTTCATAAATACGATTATTAGTATAATAAAATAGAAAGAGTAACGTTTATCTGGTTTTAAAAGTTAAGAAATCAAAATATTTTTTTATATATAAAAGAGGGTAAAAAGTTGTTTAGTATTTGTTTTAATAGAGTTGTTTTCTTAATATGTTGTATACATAAAATGTTTATAAACTTCTCTATTGAAAAATAAAAAGGTAACAATCGTTAGTAATGTTTTTTTCTTTTAATAATGTCTTTCACATTCCGTAGATTTTAAATTAATATTTTATTGAAGACTTTTTTCGAACTCAATTTCTTTCCAACCAATGACGTGTTGATAATATTATTTAATTTATTTATATTTGAATTTATTAAAAATATCATTGATCAATTAAAAATTATAATAACTATAATTTTTATGTCATTATTATAAAAATTAAGAGTTTATATAAAAAAGAGACAATGTAAAATCTCTTTACACTGTTAAGTTGGTTACTATTCTCTTTCTAACTTTTTTAACACAATTATTTTATTAGCTTTAACTTATTAGAAATATAAAATTATAGTTTTTTCTTACATTTTTATAGATTTGAATAAATATTAACCAGTAGTAAAAAAGTGTGAGAAAAACATGTTAATTTTTTAAATATCACTTTACTCTAGTAAAAATGACTAAATAGGAATGTTACATTAAAACTTTACACTAATTTTGCAGCAAATATACTTTATAATGAATATATTTAAACCCAAATGTCTTTCATTTTAAATACGTAACAACTAAAATTAATTAATATATATAAAAAATCACTTGCATGATTTGGTTGTAGACACAATTATTTGGTCTTGTTTTTTCTCCTTGTAGCCCAACTAACACCACTCCGTACAACTATCTCACACTACTATTTTACTCTTTCTCTCTCAAGATCCAAGAATAATATAAAGCTGCCATTTTTTTTTTCAGCAACTCTGGAATGGAATGAGAGGATAAATTTTGCAAAGTTCTAAGATTCCCAGAGGGAATTTTGTCCCCACTGTGCTTCTCTTCGTTATCCCTTTTTCGGTTTTCGGTCTCTTTGCTATTTGGATTGAGAGAAAAAAACCAAGAAAACCCAAAAGGAAAATCAGCACCAAAAGAGGCATAAAACACAACTCTCTCTCTCTCTCTCTCTCTCTCTCTTCCTTCCCATCCCCACAACCTTGGTTACTTCATTTTCTGACGGTCTTGTTGTTTTTTCCAAGAAGCCAAACACTTCCTTTTGGACTCTACGTGAAAGTTCTATCGTAATAATATCTGAGGATTGTGCTGCTTCTTCTTCTTTGTTTGGTTATGGTGCTTGGTTAGAGGCCCTTTGTGTGTTTGTGTATTATCTCTTAGCTTCAGCAATGGGGGACTCAGCTAACTTGCGTTTGGTGAGGTGCCCCAAGTGTCAAAATGTTCTTCCCGAGCTTGCCAATTACACTGTGTATCAATGTGGTGGTTGTGATACTGTTCTTCGAGGTACCCTTTCTTAAATTTAGCATAGGGTGTGATTTGTTTGATTTAATGTGCTTTGGAGTTTCTTGTTTGTATTAAATTAGGATTTTTTTTTTTTTTTTTTTTTGTGTGTGTGAAGGTGAAAGGCATGAAAAAAGGGTTGGATATTCTGATTTTTATTGTGTTTTCTGCTTTGTTTTCCTTTGTAGGAAAGCTTAAAAGTTCTGAAGGTAGTAGGTTGTGGGAAGCGTCAGATGAGCAAGGTGGAGGGGATCATGCTAAATCAGAAAGTGTTTTGGGTAAAGGGGTAGTTGATTTGATTGATAATTCAGATGTTGATATTAGGTCCAATGGTGGTTTCTCAACGGAGGGTCGAAGAAGGGATTTGGGGAAACCAAATAAAGGACATGAGAAGTTTTTGGATGATTCCAAGGATGGGGATGAGAAAGGGGTTTGGGAGAATGGTTTTGCCAATAAGAAGGACAAAGGGGGTAAGTCAATTGGAAGAGAGCAGCAGGAGCAGAAGTCTCACATGGGAGGGGACCAATTCTATGGGAGAGTGTCTAATTGGCCTTATTGGGAGAGTGGAGAGATGGAGGGGTTTCGGAGAAAGCCTCAAGCTGATATGGAGGGTGTCAGATTTCCCACTTTTAGTTATCCTGATGAGGGATCTTCAAATAGCTATTCCAGTTTTTCTTACAATTATGGGGAACAGTGGAGGAATTTCAAGGACATGGATGGTGTGAATAGGGTTCAGCATCTTGAGCAAGATCGAGCCGATATTCTAAGGAAGCTGGATGAGTTAACCAACCAATTGAACAAGTCTTCTGAGGTGGTTAGTAACCCCAAAGAAAAGGTTCTTGCTGATGCAAAAATGGTTCCTCCAGATCCTTACAGTGGTCCTGAAACTTGGTTTCCAGATGGATATGGATCATCGGGTATGAACAGGACCTCAAGACAATTCTTTGGCCCTAATAAACAAATGGCAGGCCCCCCTTATTTCAATTATCATCTTGATCCATATGCTTATCCGGCAGGTCCTGAAATGGCTATGCGCAACTTTCACCCTTCCATGCATAATCCAAATTATGTTCCTGGATATGGGGATCCTTTTGTAGCCCCAATGATGAGAGATTCACATCCTTTACCCCACCAGTTCCCACAAAAACCAATGCATCCCTACTTTCCTGGGCGCTATCCTGATACTGGTCCAGATTCATATGATCCATATGTACATAGTGCTATGCTTCACCCACATTCTTGCTCTTGTTTTCATTGCTATGACAAGAAAAGAAGAGGTTCAGTGCCAGTGCCATCTGCTGCATTTGTTAACAGCAGATTGCCTCATAACCCAAATGATCCTATGCTGTACCGCCATGAGATTCCAGGGGCGGTTGGTCCTCATGTTCATAATTCTAGAGCTGCCATTCCTGCCACGAGTTTACATGAAAGACAACTACGTACAAGATGGCCTAGAGACTACAATTCTGAGATGGGTGGATTTCTTGGAAGGCATCCTCCAAAAGTAGGGCCTGTGAGTGGTACTCGGCAATGCCTTCCTATAGCTGGTGGTTCTCCTTTCATCACATGTCATAATTGCTTTGAGTTACTGCAACTGCCTAAAAAGATCATGGTTAAGAATCGTAAGCAGAAAATGCGATGTGGAGCTTGTTCTTCAGAAATAAAATTTGCTGTCATCAATAAGAAGCTAGTAATTTCTCCTCATTCTGAAATGGAGAAAACTACCACATCCACAAGGATTGAAGATGCCACTAGTGAGGTTGTGAATAGACGTGTATTCCATTCCCGTGGTGATGTGGACGCGAAAGCTGCAAACTTCTCATCTGATGATTATTCTGGTTATGATTTTCACTCAGTTGATAGAGAATCTTCTGCGCTGGCTGCAGACTCAACCTTGAAGGCGAGAGAGACGCAAAGTTTCCACTCTTCATCTCCCAGTATTTCTGATGATGAAAATAGTCCAGAAATTATGACTGTACCAAGTGAAGCTACCAAGTCCATTCATCAGCCATCTAAAGCCTCTCTATCTCCTCCACCTGGTGGTTCATTAAGTAACCATGCGGTAAATCGATCAGGGAAAGGAAACCAAAGTGGTCGCTCAGATCAAGAGATGGAAAAGATAGAAAAGAATGCCTCAAGGCAAAATTCTTTGAAAGAGGTAGTGCTTGCAACTGAGATGGATGTCATTGATTATTCTAACACTGGGGTTTCTCAGGATTCTGGTGATGCAAGCAGAGAACATGATCTTCCCAGATCTAACAAAAGGGTCGATTCATTATTTGAAAACATTATTAAGAAAGATAATGTCAAATGTAATGTTACTGTAAACGGACAGCCATTACCAGAACGAGTGATTAAAAAGGCTGAAAAGCTCGCTGGAACAATCCAGCCAGGAAATTACTGGTAAGTATGCTTTAAAGTCAACTATGTTATGCTGACATTATGGCATATATCAAAAGACTCAAATGAAGAGAATTTTATTAAGGAACAAAATTATTTTTTTAAACAAACTGTGAGGAGGGGGTTCAAAATCAGTTAAGCTTTTGAAAATGGGTTCTTTCTTTGCTTACATATGGACCAAAGTTTTCTAAACTTTCCTGTTTGATAAAATTTTGTCACATTAATTAATGTAGTAGACTCGGTTAAGTGCTTATCATCTATACTGTTTCATTTGACAGGATAACATTAAATTTGGATAGTTTCACATGTCTTTTACATATCATTTTGGGAAGAGTTATCTCCCATTAGAATGAAAGCCGGAAATTTTATACTGATTGCTTGTGCATTGGCATTGTAGTAATTGATTTGCTTACAATTTTGCGTCCTCAGGTATGATTCTCAGGCTGGATTTTGGGGTGTCATGGGTGGACCATGTCTTGGAATAATTTTGGTAAGTTATACTATTCTGGCACACTACAATCTCACAAGCTTATACTCTGATCAGTATAAATGAATATCTTAGTTTCTCTTGCAGCCATTCATAGAAGAGTTCCAGTTTCCCATGCCAGAAAAATGTGCTGGTGGAAATACTGGTATTTTTGTAAATGGTAGGGAACTTCACCAAAAAGATTTAGATTTGCTTTCTCGTAGAGGACTTCCTCGCGATAGCAATAGGTCTTATATAGTTGAAATTTCTGGGAGGATTCGGGATGAAGACACAGGAGAAGAGCTGGACAGCCTTGGTAAACTTGCACCAACGTAAGTGCCGAGTTTCTGATGGTTTTGTTCCATTTGTCTGATGATTGACCAACTCTTTTGTTATAATGCCCTTGTGTTTCTATTTATTACTTGGAGAAAGTAAAATGCATACTGGCCATATTATGTCATCTTGAACCTATAGATCAGAAGGAATTTTTCTCATACCGTTTGTCGCTTAGATATTTTGATTGGCATAGAAAGCAAACAATGCAAATCAATATGAATTTATCTGGGATGCGGGTGCATGATTGTTAGCAAGTAACCACAAGTGCTTTTGATTATTCTGTTGTTCTATAAGAGGAGAATATACTGAGGTTGTTGTTCCCACTGCTCTATTTGTTGAAGATTTCAAGTGGAAATGAAAAAATAGTGCTGAAAAGTTGTGTTTTCTGGAACAAGTGTTGTAGGATTAATTTCTTAATACATGTTTAATCACGAAATGATCAATCAATCCAGTACTTGTAATTCCAATTCAGGATACCAATTTGATGATTCAACAGATGTTTTGTGTGAGGGTTAAACAATGTGTGTTTTTCTCTTTCCTTAAATTTGTCTTAAGCCTATGATTGTCTTGTTTCAGTTGTTACTTTTACCCCTCCAACAAAAATGATCCTTGCATTTGCTACACAACTTTTATTCTTCCCATTACATAATTTACTAATCTGAATCTTTAAGAACCAGAAGTTAGGATAGTTGCTAACCCTTTGTCTTGACAATTTGACAGAGTGGAGAAAGAAAGGCGTGGATTTGGCATGAAAGCACCAAGAGCAGCTGCATAAATAAAACTTCTGCTGAGATATGTGAAAATCTTTGTTCCACCCTTCAACAAATTTGGAAACATTGTTTCGGATCAGGTCACGGGAAAATTTTGAAATCTTTTCATATTTTGTTCCTATAATCTTATGATGTGTAAATTTGTTATTCTTGCACTAAAAATTTTGTCATTCTTATATGGTTTGCCGAAAAAAGAGCATAAACAATTTTGTGTTCACACAATCTTGCTTGTGGTCTAGAATCTGATGTGGAAAACAATTTAATATATTTATTGATCAATTGGCACGTAATCAAATATTCTTTGACAAACCTTAGTACTTGTTCTTTTGTTTTGACAAAATAGTAGCTGTATTTTAATCAGCCGCAATAACAAGTAAAAACAAATTGTCAACACTAGATTCTATCACAAATACTTTTGAAAAAAATAAAAAATTGGAGCATGAAACTGCGTTTTTAAATTGTTAAACATAATAAATATAGTTTTACTTGATTTCGGTTCTTCAAGTTTACTTTGGACGGTTATGAATGATGAATGACTATTTATTTAAACTTTAAGATTGACTAATATATCTCTATTTTATATTTACTTTTTACACTTTTAATTTCGAAAATTTTTCTTTTTTAGAAATAAATTAGACAAAAAATGTGACTTACAATGATTTGAAAGATCATAACAATTTAGTTCCCCTTGGTATGAACAATTTACTAATCAACCTACAATGATTTGAAAGAATTGTATGTGATGTAAGTGTTATATAGGTCACAAAAATTCATATTCTTACAACTTCTAAATTTTATGATATATTTTTTTTGTCAGATTTTCCTACGAAAAACAACATAAAAAATATATCAAGGCATAAAGACAATCTGTGTTTCATTTTTCTGAAAAACAATAGTTTTCAAAACTGAAAATTGTAAATTTCGGAAAATATAGCATTCTAAAAAAATATTAAAAAAAGGTTAAAATAAAAACATAAAACGGGGATATATTAAGAAAACTCACATGTATAAACACTGATTAAATTGATAAATTAGTCAATGTACTCCATATTCTTTAGCTACTTCATAACAAAGGAAGTACATTTTAATTACATGAAAATGTTTTAGCCCCACAAGAAGTGTTACTCATAACTACCTGTAACCACCAGTTGGATCATTGATTGATTCAACATTAAAGAAGTGCAGCCTGTGTAGCTGTGATCAAAGCCACACTCAAATTATGTATGTATTTCCTTTTTCCTTCACTCACCTTTCAAATCTGTTAACTATCATTCATCTACACACTTCTTCATGCTTGTGGTCCTATAAGCTACAAGCTATTATTCTTTTTTTTTTTCTTTTTTTTATGTCAGAGAGTTTGCATGGTGAATTATAAATATAGTCCCATCTTAAGAAACCCTCAATCATAGTTATATAAATATTTTATAAAATTTATAAAAATGGTAAGGTAATTAATCCACAAAAACTTGTCAACATATCATATTATAATCGATTTGAGTGTTGGAGTATTTTGCAAGTATCTCCTCACGTGTATCGATATCGAGAACCACAGGCCAAAAACTTTAAAATGCTTATTAGACAGAGTAATTGATTTATGTTCGCCTGATTAAATTGTTCAAAAACATTATCATCAAGATTTTTTATAAAATGATATCCATAATTTATAATTTAGAATTTACCTCTTCTCCAATCATACTTAATTAGATAGTATTCAAATAAACTATCCACTTTAATATATTAAAGTTGAGTAGTATTGGCACACATAATGTGTCTCCAAAAGTAACAATTTTTTTTTTATTATTAAAAGATACATGTGTACTTAATCGTCTATTTTGAAGATATGTAAGAAGAAGAATGGAAAAAGAAAATGAAGTTCTGATTATAATTAAACATATATATATATATATATATATATATATATATATATATATAAATTATCCTTCAATTTTGTAAAATAAGAAAAAATAGAAACGATTACAAACAAAATTGAGGTGGTAGGTGGTTCCCTTGTAGGACCAAGAGTTGAGTGGTGCAAAATTCTTGAAGTTCTCCTTTGCCTAACAAATGATTGAGAAATGAGGGTACACAACAAAGGCACCAAGACAAGCTTGTCACTGATTTTGGTGGGCCTAGCACTTGCACCTGTAGATAGAATAATTAGCCCACAAGGCACATTGGACACCATGTTAGGCCTTGGTGTGTTTCATGACTATGGAGCCTTAAAGTGTTGGAGAAGGATTCCTCACCCAACTTCTAATTATTCCCAAGCTTCAAACCCTTTTTGCAAACTAACTTACTTAGTTCTGAATATATTATTTTCTTAATAGTAATTCGATATGTAACATGGATGACAGGATGAGACATCCCTATCATAGTATTAACCACTTAAATCTTATATATATTCAGACACACACAAAAATCATATACACTTTAGGAGAGCAAAAAAATCGCGTTACCAAAAGCTTATATTTTTTAGAACATTAAAAAAATTTAACAAAAATACTGTAAGAAAAGATGTGTGAGCTAGCTTCAATCTTTAAGGGGTTTCTTTGTTTAAGCAGTGCAGGACAGATCAGGAGAAAATAAATGTGAACTGAGATAGGATCCTTGTGAAGGATCATGAGAACTCTATTATCCTCTCAATTATACAAGATAAGGCAAGGGACATTGGTCCCTACAAAGGTGCTCAACTAAATGCACACCATAAATGTTCATCATATCATACCAAACTCTTCAAATGCTAACATCCAAAAACTTCATTCTGTAACTTGGAGCTTGACACCTTCAATTTTTTTTTTTTATTATTTCTGACCACAGGTGTGTAGTAATTTTCAGTTTTGTTAGGGTTGTTCTAAGAAAAATGTTTGTTGTTTGAAGAATCCTGAACACAAGTGTATCTAGTCTTGGCCTTATGTAGTTGCCAAATTTCTATCATAAACCAAAACCTTAATTGATGCTATAAGGTTTATCATAGACAGTGATGATTTATAAGAACTAGCTGTTGAGGAGTATATTTTGATAACTTTTTTCATTGATAAGGGTCTAATGAATATTGAAATGGTTTGTTCAATTAAAAAAGTCAACCAAATAAGCTTAACAACTACTATTTTAATGATTATTTAGATCTTATGCATCGATCTTAAATAAATTGGCAAACTACTTCTTCACTCCAACTGTCCTTGTTTATTAACATTCATTAAAAGTAGGTAACCGTTTCTTATCATATTGTTTTAATCAGGTTCAAGGAATCATTATATGGATTTTTTTTAAAGTAAACCATTAAAGGGGGAAAAAAATTCTAGTTGTCATTAGCACCGATATCCAAATAATCCCAAAATATTGATGAATCTGTATACAGAGTTTATAACCACAAAAAAAAAAGTAAAATCTCTGCACAGGAAGTGTCCATTTATGTAATAGCACAGAAACTGTCAAACTTGAAAAGTTAAAAAGGTTTTAAAGCATGATAAACTTGGTGATTTCATCAATCATATATGTTAGCAAGAATATGGTCTGTACTGATATATATGAACAATCTGATGGTTCTAAATTGATTCATGAAATGCATTGAAAAGCATGTTCTATGAGCACATGTTAGTGTTTGATTATGAGAGAATCATTAAATCTTATTGTAACAATATTTAAGTATTAAGATATATCTTAGTTTTAGTGAATTTATGGAATCCAACTCAATTCTTTCAAAAGCAAAAAAAATCAATCATATGCACAGTCAATGACTTTGATGTTACTCAACTAAAGACATGCAGCGTGTTTCATCCAAAGAAATAAAAGCAAAGTTGGTAGCCCACAACATCAAAGTACTGTTATCTTTCCATTATGCTGTGCATGAGAGAGAGAGTGAGTTACATGTACAAGTCCAATAAACCATAGTTACAAAATATATGCATGAATTTACCAAAAGTACAAAGCAAAATTCACCAAATCATTGTTCTAAGGTAAAAATCTTGGAACATCACACGTGCATGCAGATGGATTAAAAGATGAGCATTCTGTGAGACAGTGAGACCAAATGACACACATTCTTCTCTATCAAAGGAAATGCTCTAATCACTTGGGACTTACACTCCGAACATGTTTCTCATCGGGCAATGTTATTATATATATATATATATATATATATATATATATATATATATATATATATATATATATATTTAAATGATATTGTCTATTTTGGTTTTATTTTCACCATTTATGGCTGTCACATGGTACATGTCACGTAATGTATTTTTGCATCAGCATACGTTATTATCCCAAGAAGGAGTATGCAGAAAACAGGTTCCTTTATTCAATATAATAACTTGCTTCCATTTCCCTATAATAATTACTCAGCAGCATCGTTTGATGAGAAAGTAGCAAAGTTGCTTGTGGTTGTGGTTTCATCTTTGCTTCTGATACAAGATGGTGAAGAGAGTGAGGTATGATTCGGGACCATTGTCCCTGCAAAAGCACAACCATGTGTGTGTCAAGTTAGGAGTCTCAATTTTCTTGGTGGGTCTCGCTGTTCGCCTTCTCTTGTGGGATTCATTCAGTTTCTCGTCAGTGGTGGAGACATCTCCTCTGGAAGATGCAAAAGCAGAGTCCCCTGTTTTATCTTCTGATATTCAGGCTTCTGATTCTGATGACTTTCCAGGAAGTAATCAGAATCAGAATCAGAATCAGACTCAAATCTCTAAAGACGGTAAGAGAATTTACTTATTTTGCGTTGAGTAAATTTTTTTTTTCTTTGTCATGTGACAAAGAATGAAGTGGACGGGAAAGAAATGTTGGAGTTTTTTAAACCTGAAAATTTTTTCCATGGAAAAAAGAAATCTAAGGAGTAAGGACCCATTTCTGCTTCTTTCCTCTCATTTCAGTTGCTTGGGAGTATTTATATCTTTTGGCATTCCATGTTTTTTGTTTCAGTTGGTGGGGGTGTCATGGAATGTACCGTCCACCCACGAAGGCTTTCTTTATTTGTGCATTTTGAGAACTAGTGGTCTCTTCATCAAGTCTCCAAATGAGTGTGGAAACAAAAGTTAAACTAATGTAACTTGTTCCTACTTTCCTTTCTGGCAACAATATCACAGATTTTCTAATTCCCTCACTACAATTGTGGGGTTTCTATGATCACAATTGTGGCAGCATTCATCCACAATTTCGTACAATATCAACAATCAGAGTCACAATTGTGGAGTTTGTGTCACAAAAACAATTGTGACACAAAATGTAATGGCAACAACAATTTAAAACCTTGCTTCTTGGTTACTTCCCTGCAATTGGAATAATGGTGGGGATTTTATTTATATGAACAGTTCTAATGCCAAATCATGTAAAACAACTAGTTCTTCTTTATCTTAACTAAGTAAGCACAATCTAGATTAAATTTTGAGTAATGTGAAGTGCTTATGTTGGTGTCTAGCTTGTAATGCCAATGGTAATGTGCATTGTAAATGTCAACTGCAGAAAAATGTGATCTTTTTGTGGGAGAATGGGTGCCAGACCTATCTGGGCCAGTGTACACTAATGAGAGCTGCCGTGTGATTGAGCCTCATCAAAATTGTATGAAGAATGGACGTCCTGATTCAGGGTACCTTTACTGGAGGTGGAGTCCAAGAGACTGTGAATTGCCCAAGTTCAATCCCAAGAAGTTTCTTAAGCTCATGAGAAATAAATCATTGGCCTTCATTGGTGATTCCATCTCCCGTAACCATGTTCAATCCCTACTTTGCATTCTCTCAAAGGTATTGTGAATTTACATCAGTTAACCAGTTTGCAAATTTCATATCATTAGACTTTTGGCTTGAAGGATTTCTTTCCCTTGAATCTTGATTAGTATTCAGTAGGTGTACATGTGCTTTAGTTGACTTTCTTTTGCTTGCCAAGTTTTAAGAAATTAGGGTCCATTTTTTGGGAAAGAAAGAGCTTGGTGGGAAATAATATGAATGTAAATAGGAAAAATAATGGAAGTAAAAATAGAATAAAAATAAAAGTATATGATTTAAGATAAATATCAAAGAATAAGAAAAGAATTATAATTAATGGACTGCACAATTTTTTATTTCTCTTTTCTCACATTTTTTTCTGTGCCAATCAAACTCATTTTTATTGCCCACTTTCTTTTTTGCATTTTTTCTGTTTTCATATTTAGTAAAGGCCAAGATTCCAATAATTTAAAATGAAGCAATGTGATTGTTTTTTATACATTAACTACGTAGTTCTGTAGTTGCGCCTTCATTGTTTATAGAATAGACTTCTTGACCATCGCCAAGAATCATGGTCAAAATCAGGCCACGTAAAATGAAGCCATGTGATTCCTTGATACTAACTAAGTAGTTCTGTTGTATGGAGTGTCTTGTCCATCGATCATGAATTATGGCAACATCAATAAAATATTAGTTGTTTTCACTTTATGATTTACGAGCACTAAGGTTCAACAGAAACAAAATTGTTGAGTCCATTTGTGTATGGCAAATGTTGCTTGTATTATACGATTGGTCCCCTTCAAGACACAAGCAGTAAATAGTGTCTTTTCCCAAGCAGCTTTACCTACCTTGGACAGGGTAACACTTGTCTACGTACACCGTATACCAAACCTTCAAGAACAGCTTTGAATGATTTTAGTTTGAAAATGTTGAGATTTTACTTCCTATGATTATAACACTTACAGCGTGTAGTAGGTAAAATAAGATGTATCCATCACTAACTTACCTATTGCATTGGATCTTTCTCACTTTGTATTTGCCAGAACTCATGATAGCTCTGTCTAATTGATTTTACTATTTCAACTGCATCTTGTACAAATTGGTATGTGTTGTATTCATTACTGCCATTAGCTTTGTCCATACAAACTACCTAGCAGTCTATTTGTGGTATCGTGCAGTGTCTGCTTATTGGGTCCAACAAATTGGGCTATTAAATCAAATTCCAATTATTTTATTCTGCAGGTGGAACCAGCTGTTGAGATCTACCATGACAAGGAATATAGATCAAAGATATGGAAATTTCGCTCTCACAACTTCACACTCTCAGTAATCTGGACCCCTTTCCTTGTTAAAGCAGCTATATTTGAGGACATGAATGGAGTGACCTCGGCAGAGATACAGCTTTATCTTGACACTCTAGACCAGTGGACCAACCAATATGAGAACTTTGACTATGTTGTCATTGGTGGTGGAAAATGGTTTCTCAAGACTGCAATATACCATGAAAACAGAACAGTCACCGGCTGCCACTACTGCCCTGGAAAGAACTTAACAGAACTAGGATTTGACTATGCATACCGCAGAGTACTCCAAGAAATTTTCAAATTCTTCGCAAACTCTAATCACAAAGCCACTGTTCTCTTTAGAACCACCACACCTGACCACTTTGAGAATGGGGAGTGGTTTAGTGGAGGGTATTGCAATAGAACTGTACCCTTCAAAGAGGGTCAGATTCATATGATAGATGTGGATTCCATCATGAGAGGCATTGAACTTGAAGAGTTTGAGAAGGCTGCTTCCCTAGGATCTCAAAGGGTGAACTTGCAACTTTTGGACACAACTCTCCTTTCATTGCTGAGACCAGATGGACATCCTGGACCTTACAGGAAGTTTCAGCCATTTGCAAAAGATAAGAATGCTAAAGTTCAGAATGATTGTCTACATTGGTGTTTGCCAGGACCAATTGACTCGTGGAATGACATAATAATGCAAATGCTAGTCAATGCCTGATAAACAAGTTATCATCAGTTTGAAGGTGGTTACAAATACGATATTTTAAATTCAGGATTCTTTGTTGCACGGTAGTTTCTTAATACCTTTAGTAGTTTGCAAAGGACAGTTTTATACACAAAGCCATTAGATTGAACCACACTCTGTACACGGGACTGTATAGCTTAATCAAAACTTGCAAGACACAAATGTAAACAGTAGCACCCAAAGTATAAACTCATCGTATGTCCTTTTCATATCATTTTTGTGAGGAATATATACCTATTTTCTTATATACTTAGATGAAGAAATTAAGTCTCGGGACTGAATAATGCTGAAAGCTGCTGTGCTTAATAAGCTGCATACACCGGTCCAAATTTCATTTCCCATATATGTGTAAATAAAACATGTATGAAATGACATTTTTGTTTAAGGCATCAATAAAAATCCATAGTTGTTGCCTTGCCATGTTGCAAACTGAAATTTCAACCTGTAATTCTACTATACTTTGTTGAATGACAGCCAATTTTGGAATAAAAGATCGGTCAGACCAGTGGCAATGTCCAGATACTATGTCTATAAGATATGATAGTCAATACAACAATACAGCTATTCTACCTAAATATAGGATAGTATGATGTAAGATACATGTCAAACTAAATGAGTCGATAAATTTATCCAACATGATAAAAATTCAACAACTATTTTACAAATCCGAATTAAAGGCATACCTTTTAGACATGCTACTTTAAACAAAATAATTATCAATCATTTTTATTGTCTATAAATAAAAATATTATCAATACCATTTTTTCTTGAAATCATCCATTTAGAAGACAATTTCAATATTTTGCTTCATTAAAGAACAACATTTCTATGTTTTTGTATTATCTATGCTTTTCTAATTTATAAGACGTCTTATGCTTGAAGCTAAGTTCGTCACATATGCCAGTCACGACATCAATCTTACACTAAAATTTTATAAGCCATATCAATGGGATATAACAGTCAGTCAATGTAAGCATCAAGCGGCCAAAGGTGTGAATTTTGCCATAATAATCCCTAAATGCAAGCGATAACATTAAACTGATAGAGATAAAACAAAGAAATGGAAATGGAAGATTCGAAACCACATTAAACATTTGCAGTTGGCATTGTACAAAAGAGACAAGTATGGATCTCTGCAATAGGAACCAGTTTTCTAGAACTTTGGACAGTTAGTTCTAAACAACCATGCTCCAGAGTCCAGACTTCATTCAGAATCTAAGTCTTATTAGCTAGAGAGAGAGCATGTCTTGCAAAACAGTGTACATAGCTCATAAATCAGGGTTTAGATGACATCAAAATATAAAACTTCTGTTGTCTCTTTTCTCCTACTTGGTAGCAGGTTGATTTTCATACTTCACCTCTGGTTTGAGGAATGGATCCTGTAAAGTACAATAAAGTAATTACAATCACCAAAATATATTTCACTCTTTCAAACAACAAGCAGAAGAATGCAACAGCAGAAGATTCTAGAGATATAACTCAACATCTACACATAGAAGAAACAAACCATTGAGAAAGTAGTTCTTACAAATAGGTATTGCTTAGAAGTTGGTTTTTGATACAATTCAATAATCTTGGTTGATTCATCTAAGCAATCTCACCCAGTAGGATACGTTTTGGCTGTTACTATAAATTGGACGGCCCTTCTTCGGTAAACAAAGTCAAATAAGACTTGCTGAGTGTAAAACTTCTTTCTTCTTCATTTTACTAGACATAATTGATTTGGAAAAGACACTACACATGCTAGACCTAAGGAAGGGGAAGGACTCCTTGACGTTTGTTCAGCCAAAAATTCAATAACGAAACCAAACCCAGTTCTCTTGTCTTCATATGTAATGAAACCTAATAATCAATTTCAAAACAATGACGCTATATTGATTGATACTTCCGCCCATTAATCACCTCACTACTAGCTGTAAATCAATCAGTAAGAAACAGGGGACACCACACAAACCCCATTATCAAGCTCAATAACAGGATTTTTTTGCAATTATTTTCCTTTGGAGGAATCCCTAATCTTCATGATCAGTAACAAACAAATTAATTTCCATAATCCAATCATTCGAAGCAACTAAGATTTAAAAAGATACGAATTTCATTTCCATTAAAAAAAAAACGAATTCAATGAATATCGAAAACCAGAGACTGGCGAGGTTGCAGAAGCAAATCTCTAAAGCTTGCAAGAATATCATTAAATTACCGGAAACCCAGTCAAAAAATGGGCACCCAAATCCAGAAAATTCAATCAAGGTCGATCCTTTGGAACAAATCTAGAAAGGGTGAATTAAGTGTCGAAAGGGGAAGATGGGATTTGGAGAGAGAAAGAAAGGAAATTACATTCTTGACGAAAATGACGTTTGCAGCGGCAATGGCGGCGACTACGCCACCAAGGATGGTGACAGGACCGGTTAGGAGACTCCATTTCCGATAGATCATCTTCTTCTTCCTCAAATTCTCACTTTCAGATTCCTCTTTTCACAAATGATACGAAATGAGCAATATAAGCCCTACCTATGTGGCCCCAAAAATAAAGATCATGCTTTTTATTTTGTTCCATGAAACTTACCATGATTTTAATAAGTTAGTTAAAAAAATTGAAAATAATTTCTGTTTTTTTATATTTGTCTTTCATTTAAAAAATACAACTACATCATTAACATATAACTTAATTTCTGCATAAGTGAACGATTATTTGATTTAATTTTGTATACAATTGAAATTTTTCTACCTCATCAAATTGTTAATTCAAGGCTTAATCTGATATTTTTACCTTCTATCTCATATGCCTATTGGGAGCTTCCAAGCAAGCTACGTTGGGCCACTAGGAGAGAACCCTAAATAGATTCTGGAAAGCTCATGTTCATTTTTTTTTATAAAATATATTTATGGAAAATAAAATTCAAAAATAAGTTTTAAATCGTGTTTCATAAATGATTTTTGGATTATATTTTCTAAAAAACTTTCAAAAAAATAAAATAAAAATAAAATGAGTTAAGAATTATTTTTTCATAACATATTTTCGGATTATATTTTCTGGAAATATATTCTAAAAATTTGATTCTAAAAAATTTATGGAACAAGATTGAAGATGATTTCTAAATTGTATTTTCTATAATATATTTTTAGATTGTATTTTGTGAAAATATTTTTAGGATTTGATAATATTATTGTTTGTTGAGTTTATTTATTTATTTTTAGTTTCTTTTGCATTCTAGTATTTTTGTGATATATTTATATATATATATGTTTTTATTATCAAGATAGTATAATGAAAAGTTTTCTTAACTTTTTTTTTTCTCTTTATTGGCTTCCCTTTCCTCTTCTCTTTTCTTTCTTTTTTTTCCTGTTTCTATTTTCTTTGGCTTGCAGTGGTGATCTTTGTTCTCTCTTGGCTATCAATGAAAATGCTAAGATGGTATCAGAGCCATAAATAATAATATTTTCAACCGTGTTATTAGCAACATCAATATCAGTGGTATTGTATATAACAAGTAGAGTGAAGTTGTCATAATCATGGTTATAATGATGAGGAAGGGGGGAGAGGAAGAGAGTCAGAATTAGTGTTGTGTGGAATTAGTGTGAAAAGGAAAGCATTATTCATGAAATAAAATATTGTGAGGTATATCAACTATGTGATTGTTAAGGTTGAGAAAGAGATAACCTTTAGTGGCGGGTTTGAAGCTAAGAAACATCCTAGGGACAACTCTTTCATCAAGCTTTTATATGTGAGAAGTAAGAGTATTAGAGTAATACAGCTAAAAACTTCTAAAATGAAAGATCACATAAAGAGTGTTGTTATTCAATAAGACACTAAACAATGTTATTAATTAAAAATATTGCATGTTAAGCAACAAAACACCAAAAAATAGTAGGAAGATGTGCTTGAAACAGTAAGGCACATGTGACATTAAGTATATGTTGGTGTTTGCGCTCAATAGTATCATTTTGTTCAGGAATACTCATATAAGTAGTTTGATGAATGATGCCTTTATTGGAATACAATTCACGCATAAAAAACTCAAGTCCATTATTAGTGCGAATAGTTTTAATAGTAGTTTCAAATTAAGTTTCAATATGGTTAACAAAATCAGTAATATGTCTCCTAACAACTTATTTATCATACATAAGAATAAGACAAGTAAAGCGAGAATAATCATCAACAATAGTAAAAAAATATCTAAAACCATTCATGGAAGCACTACACAGTCCCCATATATTCATATGAATAAGATCAAAAATTTTATTTGTTTTAGACATGCTGTGAGAGAAAAGAAGCCTCTTTTGTCTGGCTTTGTGACAAACATCAGATACATAGTCAAGATCAACAACTATATATGAACACTTAGTGTGTAAAACATTCAGTTTATTATTGGGAGGATATCCTAGGCGTGAGTGTCAAAGATTGACAATATTAACTACACAAAGGAAGTTATCATGCAAAAGACCAAAATTAGAATTACTAAGAACATATAATCCAGCTTGTAATCTAATCAAACCAATCTTCTGTTTAATTTTCACGTCCATTATGACACAACCAAAGGAAGAAAAAGTTTTCACAATTAAAGGAAGATATAACCTTAGATACATAAATAAGATTAAAAGAAAATTGAGGAACATATAAAACATTATAGAGCTGAAATTTATTATTGAAAACAATAGTTCCAACATAAATGGCAGTAACAATGTTTTCATTAGGAAGACTAATGTTAATAGGTTGAATAGGCTTATAGGATGAGAAATTATTCAATAATGCACATATGTGATCTGTGGCTCCTAAATCAAGGATCCAATTCTAATGAAAAATTTGAGATTTCAGAGTAGAGTGAATATTACCAATGCTTGACGGATGTGCAAAGATGGTTCTGATTTGATTTATATGCGCTTGAGAGTTGTCAGCAGACATAACTTTAAAGATTCTTGCAAGAGCTTGATATTGTTGACGTGTTATCCAAATTCCTTCAATGTTGTGATTGTCCTTATCATTGTTGGGAGCATCTGAAGTCATGACATTGTGCACTTATTTTCTAGTATAGAGTTTATGACTTGGTGGGTACCCATGCTTTTTATAACAAACTTCAATGGTATGACTAGTCCTATTACAATGCGTGTATAATTTTATAGAGCTAGAATTCTTGGTATTCTTGTTATCTTGGTTAGGAAAGTCATGTTTGCAAAAACATGTAGTCTTGGTGTGACCAACTCGATTATAGTAGGTGCAAGTATTGGAATGACCAATGACATTATTGTCATTAGCGTTAACATAGACATTATTCATGGTGATAGAAAAAACTTGTCCATTGCTTTTAGTTGCAACAACAATGTTTTCTACAAATAATTGACATTCTTGTTACACCACTTAAGAGAAATTTTGGGCTATTAGCATTGGCTCTATCAGCAAAACATGAGATTTGATATTACTGAAATAATCATTCAATCCTCCCAAGAACTACACTGCACCATCTTCTAATTTGCTCTGAGCTAAAATGACGGTAAAATTACAAGTACATTTTGCATTACACGTGGACACAGGATTTGGCTGAAAGTTCTCAAGTTCATCCCATGTGACTCTTAGCTTCATAAAATAATCAGAAATCAAGAGATTCCCTTGATGTAGAGTAGCAACCTCCATTTGTAGAGTAGACATGCGACAACGATCCCCTTAAAAAAAGCGATTTTTGAGATTGTTCCATATCTCAATGGCTTGATTCATTTAGATAATACTCTACCGGATTGAGAGGGAAACAAAATGGACAATCCAAGAAACCACCATACTGTTACATCTATACCAGACTATATAGGTGGGATCGTTTTGGTTAGGTTGAGGTGTGGTTCCGAAAATGAATTCCATTTTATTCTTTGAATTTAAGACAGTGATCATAAAATGACTCTAAGAGTAATAGTTTGAAACATCTAAAAGTGAAGAAACAAGAGAAACTACAAAATTTTCACTTGGATGCATATACATAAAGTTGTGTGCAGATATCTCATCCATTTTCTGAGTCTGATCTATTTTCTTGGATAGATTTACCATAATTAAGAAACAAATAGAAAAAAAATCGAGTAAAATCCATAATTTCTTTTTAAATTGTGTTTTTTTTAGAATATATTTTTAGAATATATAATTCAAAAATGAGTTTTGGATGGTTGAATTTGGAATATATTTTCAAAAAATAAATCAAGAAATAAGTTCTAAATTAACATATTCAAAACTCATTTTCAAATTATGTTTTTCAAAAATATATTTTAGATTAATCAGAATAGTACAAATACAAATAAAATAGGATTTTTAGATACATAATATATAATTTGAAACATAAATAACAAATTTCTAACCTTAAAAGTAAACAAAGGTGTAAATGTTAGTAAGAAGGTGTGGCACGAGAACAAAAAAACCCGAAGAACATTTTTGACATTTTACACGTATGTAGGCGCGAAATAAAATGTGTATTATTATTATTATTATTATTATTATTATTATTATTATTATTATTATTATTATTATTTGTTTTTATTAATAAGGTTAATATATATATATATATATATATATATATATATAACTTATTTTTTATTATTTATGATATAATAATAATTTGTACATGAAATTATACTTATTATTTGTATTTATTTTATGTAGCAGCATCATATTATTCCTAGGCTAAAGGCAAGTCTTATCCCATAATGCTAATATATTATTGGTTAAATTGATATTAGATTTTATTTAATTGAATAATGTATAAATTCGAGTTTTATTAAAGAAAGAAAAGAATATGATTAAAAACTTCACTAGAAATGTTTGATAGGTAGTCTGAGAAAAAACCGATGAATCTCACAAAATCATGGTTGTAAGGAATTCGGAGAGTTATCCTTGTAGACATCGTAGCAAAAGTAAAGAAGCAGGCACAATTAATTCCTCATGGATTTCAAATCATCTCCATATTTTTGCAGAAGACCACAGAAATCTTGGAGAAAACTAATCAGAATATGACACAAAAAAATATGGTTTACAAAATAAATTTTAAAGTAATTATTTGATGATCAAATAAAGACAATGTAGAGCATACACAGTGTCCGGAATTGGGTATAAAAATTAGGTTAATCAAATTGATCTGGAACAAATTTTAAGTAAGCACTTTTTATAAAGTTGAAATTAATTTATATATAAATAATTTTAACTTAATTAAAAATAATTTCATTTTAATATTTTCCTGAAATTTTTTTTTTTGGAATTCTCGAACATATTCTAAGCCATCAGTGTTTGATATTCCTTTTTCATTTGCAAAACGTGGACGAAATTAACAGCTGGTAACTGGCTATATATAAAGAAAACATGCTGTTGAAAGCACTTGGAAGTGAGATTGAAAATGAGAAAAAACTGGAAAGATTACGACTTTATTTAATGGGAAAGAAAGAAAACGGTTTTGATGATGCTTTCATGTATTTCATTGGGTTGAATAGTATTACTTTTACATTGACCTTTGCAAAAGAACCAACGGTTCACAGAAAAAGAGGGTTATCTTCTGTGCAAAAATTTCCACTAATGAACCCTCTCAGACTCTGAATTAACATTTGAATAATTGTGTTTGGTACCAAGATAATAGAGATTTGCACTAGTTCTTTCATTCCAGTCATATTCCCCAGAGACACAGACAAAAATCATGTACCAAATAGTTAGTGTGACTGGAGTCAAATCGATTTTTATTTTTATTTTTTTTAATTTGTTTATGTTTGATGTGGTCAAGGTTGGCATGTTATTTTCATATGTTTCATAACTTTTATGTTTGTGGATTGTCCCTGTGCCACGCAAAGTGAGAATAAGGTTAATGCTTATCCACCAGGTTAACAGATATCGAACTATAGGATTCAAAGAAGTATGGTTGGTTAGTAATTAAGACAATCCACAAATACTCCAAACCACGGATGAAGATTTATGCCCAGATGCATACAAATTCAATTTATGCTTATGTAGTTGTATCCTTGTGAGGAATTATGATTCCTTTAGCCTTTTAGAGTTATATAAGAGGAGGGTTGTCACTTAATGAATGATGGTTGTGGTCCCAATCCTCATGAAGAAACAACATGGAGATGTTTTTCCTCAAAGCACGCCTAATGTTGGAAGTATCTAAACATCTGTCAATAACTACTAGGCCACTGGTCATAATTCTGTCTTTTACTAGGTGAAATAGTTCATTGATCATATTAAAATTTAAAATTGCTGTTCCAGATGTGCTTTACTTGTGATCCTTGATATTGTGAAAAATGTTGATCATGATTTAAGAGAGTAAAAATATGGAGGTAAAAATTAGTTTATTTCATAATTTTTGGCTGTTTGAGCCAGAAGAAGATACTCGATTATGCTACAACTGAAGAGAGAAACCACAAAAAACTAAAGCTACAACCTACAAACTATTTTCACATTGCAGCCTAAGTACATGAAAACTCTCTTAACTGGTATGAGAGGAAAAATTCATTGTCTTTATTATTACAATAGACTTCCTTCCCTCGGTTATGATGCTAGTCGGGATCTACAAAACTCACTGTTAATCCACATGCATGCTGTTAACTTGTGGGACAATTGATCAAGTGCAAAGTTCTGTGGTGTTTATAGGGAAACCTATGTCGAAATCGATCTTATCAAGGAGGAAATCAAGGTCCATTATTGGTGAAGTGGTGACTGAAGTTGATGTTGAAACTATATCAGTGATATCAGACGGGGAGCTATGCACACTTTGGCCTAGTCCAGTGCTCCCCCAGTGACAGAACATGTTTGATTCTGAAGTTGGTGGAGATATGAAGCTTTCCATTAAGTTGTTCTCAATCATGGTGTAAGAGAATATGTTGTTGTTGTCCTCGTTTTCAGACCCTATTGATGGAGAAGAGAAGCAAAATGAAGGGAATATGTCCTCCATGTGGTCCAAGCCCTCTACTTTAACTTCAAGAGCTGGTGATCCAAAGGAAAAAATTGTCTCTGGGGGTTGCTCTATTTTCTCTTCTTGTGGTTGATTCTTTTGATGGGTTTGGTGCTTGTTTTCTCCAATGCACATCTTGGTTTTTGATGGGGGTACCACTGCCTTGTTCAAGTGATTTACTTGGGTGCACGTGTGTCTTCCTATGTAGGTTATCTCATACATCATTGGGTCTTCATCTGACTTTTGCAATTGCTTAGTGGCCAGACATCCTTGAATGTTTCTATATGTGCATCTGTAATATCCCCTGCAATGCAAACCACTGTTTGTCAGAAAAACATGACCAAGGATTGCCTCAATGCAAAAAATGCTTCAGTATTTTGGAATAATTAGCATTACACAATTCCCTTTTCTTTTCTGTATGCTGATGATATAGGGAAAGTCGAAACTAACACTATTGAACTGCTTTTGAGGTCATTTTAGTAGTAGCTTTAAAGACTAATAATACTGTTTGCCCAAAAAAATTAAAGGAAAGGGTGCTAAAAGGTCATGTTTTTTTTCTGCCCCTATCGTAAGCTTGCTTGAGTAATGTCTTTAATGCTAAATGAAATAGGAGCATGAGCTGACAAATCTTTTAAGACCATCATAACTCCAGAAGCTCAGCAACTTGATAAGATTGTCAGATTTTTCTAATGTACCAATGGATCACTTGTATCTTGAACGACACATGCTGCAGCCTCAGCAATGACACTGTGCATTTATTAAAAAAGCTGCTATTGTAGTGAAATCAATCTAGGTAATGTTGTCCTTTGGATAAGTTTTCATTGTCTTTTTAAAAGCACTTTGTCCTATTCATTATGTGGCTGAAACGTCAAAACGTTACAACGAGGAACATTATTTAGCCTAGGCGTGCTAAATTTTGTTTGGTTGTTTATTTCCTTTTTAGACTCCATTGGTTAACATGCCAATGATATTTTACCTACTTTGGCCTGTGGCACTAATTAAAATAATAGTATATCAAAACCTTTCTCTAATTTCTGTCATATTCAAGGCCAAATTCTTCATATTTGCCTTACGGTAAAAAAACTCAAATTTTATGCAAGTTTGAAGAAAAAAACAAAAAATTTACCTTGGAAACTTAGCTCCAAGAATATCCTTCTGCCCATATTTTCTCCAGCTGTAGCCATCTTCCAGAGATCCTTCAGCTGTTCCCAAGCACAACTTCACTTGCTCTGTCCACCTTGGCATGGTCTTTCTGAATTCCATCATTTCAAAGAACCCCAAATTGAAATCAGAAATCAGACCATGGACTTTTTCACCCCTAGTCTAAAATAAACAATAATTTGTAAAAAGAACTTTTGACATTACCTTTTCTTAGAGACATTTTTGTGCTCAAACTCAGGCTCCATAACCTCACTTCTGGGGCTACCATTTGTTAACGAGCAATGGGAATCTCTCTTGCTGCCATTCTTGGCCTTACTTTCTCCTACATTAGCCTTACAATTCAGCATGGCAATTGCCTTCTCATAGGTGGAAATTATTTTCTCAATTAAGACTTCATTTGTTTCATGAGATGAGGAGGTTGAGGACGATGATGGGAGTAGATGGTCACAAAGCTTCTTTGCTAGCTCCTTCCCTAGAATTAACTCATCGATGAGACCAACTTGCTCACACTTCAAACTCTCTTCCATTTGTGAAGAAGAACCAATAACAACAGGAAACTAAGGTTTGCACTTTGAATTTGAGTTGCAACTAAGGATTTTCTTAGGCTATAAAATATTGATTATCTAGCATTGGCCATGCAAAAATTGCAGAAGATCGTAGAAACACTTTGTAAAGAAAAATGTGTAGGGGAAGGAAGATATATCTATAAACGGAGGACTGATAAACTCTTAGCTCATGAAGAACAAGGAATCTGAAAACTATACGTTGGGTAATTATCCAAGCGGACTATGCCAAGTGGTGCAGTATGATGAAATGCCAAATGGATCAATCTTCCAGAAAAACCACAAAAAGTAGAGAATATGGAGGGTAATTGGAAGGGGAAATTGTTGGTGAAGTGGCGAGTTATGTTCTTCTTAGCGGAGGGGGATATAAGGGATTGGTGATACAGAGTGTGAAAGTGTGAATCAAATAGGAAAGAAAGGAGGCTTTCTTAACAAAGAAGGTGAGAGGAAGGGGGGGATTTAAGGGTGAGAAAAGAGAAGGAAAAAGAGGAAAATTTGACTGCCCCAAAAAACATGTAAGTTTTCTACATTGGTGGAGCCCACAGAATTAAGATTATGGTTTCATGATATCAATTAGAACCATGGTGAGAGAAGAAAAAAAAAAGGTGATAAAAGAGTTATCCATGAATATGCTGATTGAATTATTGACCACTTCAAATAATTAGAATGTCCCACATTGGCCTCATCTCAAACCCCCTTAGATGGGTGATAATACAGGTCCACAAGACGTCTGATAGAGTGAGCAACAACGCGGAAAAAGGGTTGAACATTCTTGGTTGCATCTCATATTTTAAACTATTCCAATATTTTATCTATTGATATTCTTTTACATTTATTATATTTTTTCTTTATACTATTATTGGAAACTGACGTAAAGAGTTGGTGTAATGTGTAACACTTTGTTATCAATATATTTATTATTATTATTATTATTATGGGATGATGAAGTGGTTTTTATGTTAATTATTAAATAATAAAGTAGGCTTATTTATTCTATTATAAAATGTTGAATTAATAAAATGAAATTCTTCCTCCATTTAAATTAATCTACTTATCCATTTTACAGTATTTTGTTCCACACTCTCCCCTTACTCATTAGTATTAGATATTGAAATAAAGTGTGAGGGATTGGTAGTTGAAAAAGGTGTTTTATTGGGTGGTACACGTATTTGTATTCAATGACTCTGACTCAATAGAAAAAAAAAAAAAAAAACACAGTATCTTTTTTACTTCGAATATTTTATGATCAAGATTCAAGATGCAAAATTTCTGCTATGAAAAATGATTCTGCAAGTGCCAGGAACAAAAGAGTACCCGTAAAAACAAGTCAAATGATTTTGTTAGCATGTTTATTTATTTTTGCAATGTTGTCTCTTAAAATGATATTACATTACATTTTCTTTACAAATAGATAGTATAGATTTTATTTGCACAAATAAGTTTCAAAGTTAGACCCTTAATTAAGTTATATTTATATAATTTCTAATGATTTTCTTTTTTGAAAGTGACAACGTGCATCAAATGTTCTTTTTTTATTATTATTTATGTTTTTTTTATATTCTATCTTAATTTTTGTTATTATTACGGTGATTTCTACGATATTGTTTGACAAAATATGTCTTTATTACTTTATATTTTATGATTTAATTTATACAGTATTGTAATTTATGATATATTATAATATTTTTATATTATTTTTTTATAAATAATGATTGTTAATGCAAATTTTTTTTTTATGTTTTATGTTTAATTTTTTATTATAGATATTATTTATGTTTAATTTTTAAAATTCACTATGAAGTCTTTGAAAAGAATATCCGATATATTGTAAAAACAATTCTTTATTTCAATAGCATTTAGGGTTTTTTTAACAATGTGATATCTCACACTATTTTAAAAAAATTAACTTTTCTTAAGATAGTTGTTATTATAGATTATAATAACCAATCATTGGTTTAATTAAATAATTAAAAAGAATAAATAAATATTTCTTTCTTTTCATCTCAATAAATTTTCTTAATTAAAAGATAATTTATAAGTACCGAATATACAAGTAGTAATTTTAAATCCAGATAGGGTTTGATTTTATTTAGTGTAATAGTAAAAAAATTAAGAGATAAATAATATTACATTACATAGTATAATATTTATAAGAATAAAATAATATTAAAAATGACATGATTATATTAAAAATTGATATAATAAATAAAACTAATAACCAGTATAAAAAATATAAAAATACATAAAAAAATATAAAATAACCATTATAAAAATTCTTTTTACAATAATTATTCATTACAAAATAATGATTTAAATGGTCGAGAAATTTTGATTTAAATCCTAATTAATTGTGTTAAAAGATATAAGTCTTATTTCTGGTATAAAGTAAATTTTAATTAGTTGACACATTATTGTTCTAACTATTAATTTCTATTGTGTTTCTGAAAACAGAGTATGAAGAACAGTGTAGCAGCCAAGTCAACCGTTTGTTTGGTTTTGTGGTTGGTAACCAACGATTCCACTCTTTTTTTTTTTTTTTCTTGTAAACGCGTTCCCACTTTAAAATTAATGATTGCATAGAAAGTTAAATATTTAGTTCCTATTTTTTATAAGAGAACGTGGACCATTTTCTTTCATATAAGCAAACAAAATATAAAATATACTAAAAGAAAGTAGATTCTATCATACTTAGTTAATTGTGCCAATTGGTACTCTATTTAACATACACGGTTACGTGTTTACTCTCACGCTTTCAAGAAAAGTATTTTATTAATTATTACATTAATAATCACATTTTATTTAATCAATGATAAAAAAATACATTTAATGTGTAAATTAGAAGAATATTTTTCTTAAACCCTGATATAATGATAATTGTTTATCCTTAAATTCATTATTATATTAGAGATACTTTTCGATTTAAATTATAGTATGTTATAGTTTTATTTTTTTAAAATATTTTAATTTATTAAAATAAAAAATATATAAATTATTATTTATATAAACTCTTACCCATAAAACTTATAAATATATACGGTTTTAATGACACCGATTAAATACTTATAAATGTATATTATTTTAATAAAAATTAACGAAAATTTATGTCAATTTTAAATTGTTAAAAATATATCTAAACTTGAATTCATAAATTTAATTTCTCTTTATTTTAATATATTTTAAAGATAAAATCGTAATAAATAAAAAATTTTAAATAAAATAAATCTTAATTAAAATTTATGATATTTGATATATTCATTATTTCACGAAACATATATAATTAAGAAAAATTATTTAAAAATAACTAATTTCCGATAAATACCATATTGAATGGATTAGATAGTTGTAGAAGTTAAATTTTAATTAACTCATATTTTAAGATAAATATTATTATGTGGGGAAGATATGATATTGACAGTACAACAATGGCAAATGAAAAAAAAAAGGTTGGGTTTAAACGAATGATCCACGTTCTTACATGTAAATTACATGCGTAACGAAGGGAAGAAGTGAAACCTTTCTGCAGTTTGACAGTGATGGAGCTTTGATTTTCGTGACGCAGGCAAAAGATCCAAGATATGAAAGAAATATGGAATTCAAAGGAAGCTTGATATGATTTGAAAATGAGAGGCAAAATAGTTGAAGAACGTTGTTTTGTTTTTAATGAGTATCAAATAAACGGTACGAAGTGAACAAGGATAACACGGGATCATGATGGGGCTGCAAAATTTCCACCATGAAACTGCCAGGTTATTTTGTGGAAAGTGAGAGCAGGGAACACCATTAATGTATGTATGTTATGTCATCACCAATGAAACCTAAAACCGTGTTCTTTCCTTGTACCTTCAAACATTTTGTCTTCTACCTCAGCATATGTTTTCTTTTTTTCATAACCAAATCATTTTGTAAGAAAAAATCCTTTTAAGGTCAACTCCCACCCCTTCATCTTTTTGTTGGTTGAATATAAAGGAAATAGGGTTTGAAATTAATCTCCCTTATGTATAAATCACATATAGGGTAATCTATTTATAATAGAGAGATATAACTAAAAGAGTAACCGAAAATAAATAGAATAAACAGAAGATATAGTTTGATATTGTGGTTAACAATATCTAACAATATCAAACTATATCTACACAATATCTAACACTCCCCCTCAAGCTGAAACATACAAATCGTATGTGTCAAACTTGTTACAAATATAATCAATTCTAAGCCCCCGTAAAGACTTAGTAAAAATATATGTTAACTGATCACTTGAGTTAACAAACTCAGTCTTGATATTCCTTGATAGGTAAACTGTAATTAATTATGAACTTCATTCTAACGATCAAATATAAATATAATCTCATACTCATAAACATGTTGTAAACTGAATGTGAAAACGTACCTAAATTAGTCATAATGATGATATCCTTTGTAGAGCACTTTTGATCTTATGGTCTTCTACCTGGAGAGCACCTGTATTTTCCCTTTGGATTTTCTCTCTTGATGGGGATAAAAAGAAAAGAACGGGACTGAAACTTACGTTCTGTGTGTGTGCGCCCAGAAAAAGACCATGACCCTTTAAATAACCAGAATTAGGTTAATTACTTAAGTTTTAGTATTTCCAATTTGACCCCTCATCAAATTAGAAATTACTCTATGATCTCTACACAATTTTATTTTCATGACATATGCCTTTAGCCAAAACTTTAATTTAGTTAGATCACTTTATTATTTGGCTTAATAAATAATGACCCTAACACATTTAAATTATGTATCATATATATACATGACCAAAAATTTGCTAACAATCTCCCACTGGTCACAAATATATATGTCCTTACAACCTTACAAATGTGTTAGACTTTATGAGCTCAAAATTGCCATTATATTCCTTTAGCATATTCCAAAAGTCCTGTCCATTAATCATATCAGGATATAGAACTAAATCAGCTTTTCATTGCATCATCGCAACTAAAACCAACAATGATTACTAATCCTGACATAACCAAATGACATGGATTCATCATAAATGTGTAGCATGAAAAATTACGTGAAGGTGATCTGTACACGTCTATTTTCAACTGGTCCAAACTTTAACTTATCGAGATCGATATAATAACCTTAATGTACAAAGTGTAATAAATGAACGAAAAACCGCATATATATAGATAACCAAATATATCCAAAAAATCACTCTATACATACATGAAATTAAACATAAAACATAAAATATATGAAAATGACTGACTCCCACTAAACCACAAATTTTTCAAACTGTAAAACACCCATGTGAGCAACATGCTCATGAAAGACCTTGAGCGAAAGTCCTTTAGTTAGAGGATCTGCTATCATGGAGTTTGTCCCTAAATGTTCTATGGAAATCTGTCCACTATGTACTCTTTCCTTAACAACTAGGAACTTAATGTCGATGTGCTTTGACTTAGTCGAACTTCTGTTGTTGTTGGAATACAATACAGCTGATTTGTTGTCACAATATAACTTAAGTGGTCTTTCAATGCCTTTTACAATTTGCAGCCCGGTGAAAAAATTTCTCAGCCATATTCCATGATTTGACGCCTCATAGCATGCTACAAATTCTACTGCCATATTGGATGAAGCTGTTAGGGTTTGCTTGACACTGCGCCAAGAAACCGCACCACCTGCTAACATTAAAATGTAACCTGAAGTGGATTTCAAACTATCTTGACATCCTGCAAAGTCCGAGTCAGAAAACTCAGCGATCTCCAATTGGTTTGACCTCCTGTATGTGAGCATGTAATCTTTTGTTCTCTTTAAATATCTCACAACCATTTTTGTTGTTTTCCAATGGTCCATTCCTGGATTGCTTAAATATCTACCTAGAACTCCAACTATGTATGCTATGTCTGGACGCGTACATACTTAGGCATACATCAAACTCCCTACAGCTGATGCATAGGGAATCTTTTGCATTTCCTCTATTTCCAAATTCCCCTTTGGGCATTGATTGAGACTAAACTTGTCTCTCTTAGCAACTGGAGTATCCCTGAATTTACATTCATGCATGCCAAATCTTTTAAGAATATTTTTGATATAGCTCCTTTGTGATAATCCTAAAATACCCCGACATCGATCTCGGTGTATCTGAATTCCTAATACAAAAGACGCATCACCAAGATCTTTCATTTCGAAATTCTTGGATAAAAATTTCTTGGTTTCGTGCAATATGCCTATATCATTAGTGGCAAGTAGAATGTCATCAACATACAAGATCAGGAAAATATACTTGCTCCCCTTAAACTTGTGATATACACAATCATCAACAATATTCATCTCGAAGCCAAATGAGAGAATTACTTGATGAAATTTATAATACCATTGACGAGATGCTTGTTTTAGTCCATAAATGGATTTTGTCAATTTGCAAACCATATTATTCGAATTTCCTTGCACAAAATTTTCTGGTTGTATCATATAAATCGTCTCATCAATGTTGTCATTGAGAAACGCCGTCTTGACATCCATTTGATGAAGCTCCAAATCATTATGTGCTACAAGAGCCATGATTGTCCTAAAAGAGTCTTTCAATGAAACTGGAGAGAAAGTCTCTTTAAAGTCAATCCCTTCCTTTTGGGTATAGCCCTTAGCTACCAGACGAGCCTTATACCTTTCCACATTACCTTTAGAATCTCGTTTGGTCTTAAATATTCACTTGCAACCAATGGGTTTCATACCTTCTGGTAATGGGACAAGTTCGCAAACCTTGTTGTCTTGCATGAACTTATACTCCTCCTTCATTGCTTCAATCCACTTTTTAGAGTTAGAACCTTGCATGGCTTGACGGAAGTTAACTAGGTCATCTTCTATCATACCATTGTTTTCCTCATGTTCCTGAAGAAATATCATGTAATCATCCGAAATAGCACTTCTTCTTTCTCTAGTGGATCTACGCAAGGTTATTGACTCATGATGCACAGGTTCTTGAGGATCTTGAGTTTGTTCTTCATAAACAACTAAATCATCTTGAGTAATGGGTTCATTAACAATGCCTTGTGAAGGTTCTGAACTTACTTTATCAAAATTAAATGTTTGAATCGGTTCTGGAATTGTTACCGATTCTTCCTCCAAGACAAATTTCCTGATTTTATTCTTCCCCCCAAACTCAATATCCTCAAAAAACGTAGCAGTTCCCCTCTCAAAAATTGTCTTTAATGTGGGATCATAAAATTTATATCCCCTGGATCTTTCAGCATAACCAATAAAATAACTACTTACTGTTCGGGAGTCCAATTTTTTTTCATTTGGCTTATAAGGTCTTGCCTCAGCTGGACATCCCCACACATAGAAATGCTTCAGACTAGGTTGTCGCCCAGTCCAAAGCTCATAAGGTGTTTTGGTAACTGCTTTAGTTGGTACTCTGTTTAAAATATAAACTGTCGTCTTTAGCGCCTCTCACCAGAGTGACTCCGGTAAGGTGGAATGACAAATCATACTCTTGACCATATCTTTAAGAGTCCGGTTTCGTCTTTCAGCTACACCATTCATACTAGGTGATCCCGACATGGTATACTGTGGGACAATTTCACACTCCTTTAGGTACCTGGCAAAAGGTCCTGGAAGCTGTTCACCTGACCCGTCATATCTGTCATAGTACTCCCCACCACGATCAGACCTGACAGACTTAATTCTTTTGTTGAGTTGATTTTCAACTTCAGCTTTAAATGTTTTGAATACGTCCAAAGATTATATTTTTCATGTATAAGAAATAAGTATGCATATCGTGAGTAATCGTCTATGAATTATATAAATTATTGTTGATCATTCCACAAAGGTGTAGGAAATGACCCACAAATGTCT
Source organism: Sphenostylis stenocarpa (assembly GCA_963425845.1). Lineage (NCBI taxonomy): Eukaryota > Viridiplantae > Streptophyta > Magnoliopsida > Fabales > Fabaceae > Sphenostylis > Sphenostylis stenocarpa. Next base: position 60,140,551 of record OY731401.1, read on the forward strand.
GTATGTATTAACTCTAAGACGTCTGTAGCTCTATATGCACCTAATCTCTTCGCTCTAGTCTGTTTGCCCTTAATGCATTCAACACAAACATCAAAGTTTGTGAAGTCAATGAACTCTAAGATTCCATTTAACACAAGTTGTTCAACTCTATTTTTAGAGATGTGACCTAAGCGCCTGTGCCATAATGCTCTTGAGTGAGTATCATCAATTTTACGTTTAGTACCCAGTGATTACGTATTAAGGGTTTCATTATAGGTGGTCATAGTATCAAGTAAATACAGATTATCATAAGGCAAAAGTAAACCAGTTCCAACAATATCCGAATTAAAAGACAAACTGAATTTATTGTTTCCAAATGAACACAAATAACCTAATTTGTCCAAATAAGAAACTGAAACCAAATTACGTTTAAATGACGGCACAACAAAAGTATCTTTCAAATCCAAATAAAAACCAGTACTCAATAACAATTTAAAATGTCCTATAGCTTCCACCTCTACCGATTTTCCATCTCCAACATATATCCATCTTTCGAGAATCAATTGACTTCAGGTAGCTTAGGCAACCCTTCATAGAAACACTGATGTTAGTAGTTGCACTTGAGTCTAACCATCAAGTGTTACTAGATACTGACGCTAAATTGACTTGAGCAGACCAAAGTAGGAAACATACTTTTGAGGAT